>ML791304.1:28530-62990 GCA_009831015.1 Picea engelmannii
CCATGTGCACCACTCCAGTCCTCGCCCTTCCTAATTTCACAAAGACCTTTGTGTTGGAATGTGATGCCTCAGGGAAAGGAATTGGTGTTGTCCTTATGCAAGAGGGTCGACCTTTGGCCTTTACCAGCAAGCAACTATCTGAAATAAATATGGGGAAATCCATCTATGAAAAGAAAATGTTGGCTATTATGCATGTCATTGATATGTGGCACCTTTATCTATTGGGGCAACATTTCCAAATTAAGACAGACCATCAAAGCCTCAATTATTTTCTGGAACAACGAATTTCCTCCCCAGAAAAACAAAAATGGGTGACTAAGCTCTTTGGATACGATTATGAGATCATTTAAAAGAAAGGAAAAGACAATGTGGTTGCGGATGCACTTTCCCAAAAATATGAAGATGAAGGATCCCTTTTTTCTCTTTCATTCATTGTACCAAATTGGCTCCAAGCCGTTCGCCAGGAATGGCTACAAGATCCCAAAAGTTCGCAGTTGATCCAACAATTGCAGTCTAATGCTCGAGCTTCCCCAGGGTACTCTTGGCTCCATGATGAACTTCGATACAAAGGCTATTTGTATTTAAGTAAACAATCAAAGCTTAAATCCATGGTACTTTCTGAGCTTCATGCTACACCCATAGCAGGGCACTCCGGGTTCACCAAAACCTATGACAGGGTCAAACGTTCCTTTTTCTGGGATGGTATGAAATAGGACATTCATAATTTTGTAGATGAATGTGATGTGTGTCAACGCAACAAGGGAGAAATAGTCAAATCTTCGGGCACACTACAACCGCTCCCAATTCCACATGTTATTTGGAAGGATATCTCTATGGATTTTATTACTGGCTTACCCAAATCGGGAAATAAATCTGTCATCATGGTGGTTGTTGATCGCCTTTCCAAGTATGGTCATTTCTGCACCCTTCAACACTCATTTACATCATCCACGGTGGCTCAAATTTTCATGGATCAGGTCTTCAAGCTTCATGGCATGCCACACTCTATTGTTTCTAATCACAACCCAACTTTCACAAGAAATTTTTGGCAAGAATTGTTCAAGATATAAGGCACCGAATTGCATCTCAGCACAACTTATCATCCCCAGAATGATGGCCAAATGGAAGTTGTCAACAAGTGTTTGGAAACATATTTGAGGTGATTTTCCTTGGAAAAGAAAAATCAATGGTCTCAATGGTTACCCCTAGCTGAATGGTGGTGCAACACTTCATACCATACAACTACACACATGACTCCTTTTGAAGCGGTGTATGGACAGAAGCCACCTTCAGTTCTCTCATACTTACCGGATGCCTCGAAGGTCCAGGCGGTTGACCTAACACTTACATCTCGAGAGGCTATTCTCCGTACCCTCAAAGAGAATTTGGTCATGGCACATAATCACATGAAGCAACAAGTAGATCAAGGTCGCTCTGAACGTCAATTTGCAGAAGGGGATCAGGTGTTTCTTCTACTACAACCTTACAAGCACACTTCCCTCAAGGCTGAGCATTGTCAGAAGCTAGCACCCATATTTTATGGTCCTTATACCGTTCTCAAGCATGTGGGACAAGTAGCCTATCAGTTAGCTTTGCCCAACCATTCAAAGCTACATCCTGTTTTTCATTTTTCATGCTTAAAGAAGGTGATTGGAGCTAAGTGCCAAATTCAAACCAACCTTCCAGAGTTAGCTAAAGAAGGATCCATTTGGCTATAGCCAGAAGCATTTTTGGACCAGTTTGAGTATCGCCTACGTCAGAGAACCAACAAGGAAGTGCTAGTCCAGTGGAAAGATACAACTCCAACAGATGCCACTTGGGAACCAGCTACCATTCTGTAGCAATTTCCTCATCTCAAGACTTGAGGACAAGGTTGTTTTTAAGGGGGTGGACATGTTAGGGTCCTAACCCGGACATAGGTAGAACAATATATTCAGATGTAATAAAGGTCAATATTAATAAGGCCTTTCAATAAAATAGAATAAGGTGGATGTAAGGAGACCTAATAGAAGTTTCCGCTTCTAGAAGGATCTTCCTCTAGATGCTTCTTTTTAGTATAAATAGGAGTCGAGGGTATGATAACCCTAGCTTAGATATTATTGTAATAGAGCTCTGCTCAACTGGAGGTTTCCCCCTCGAAGAGGCCCATGAACATTGCTTTCAGATTCAAAGTGCTATCTCTGTTGTTATTCTCTTATCATTTCAGTGGTGTTGTGGTGAATGTTCTGGTTATATTGTTGTTATTCTTCCATTACTAGCATTTTATTTATGTTCTGCATACATTTTATATCTGGTATATTGCAAAGACTAGTTTCTACATATTTTTATTTTGATAGTCTTCGAGCTATTCGGGAAACTATCTTGTCATTAAATACTTACATCTTTTATGATACAACAAATACCATTGTAAAAAGGAAAAATAATAAAAGAAAGATTGTACATCATGATGAAACCACACATGAAGTAGTTCAACTTTGGAATGTTGCACATCTGAATGAAGAAGAATTTGTAGAAGAAGTTGTTGATGACTTAGGGGAATTTGTTGATCTTAACAAATGTCCAGTGAGAAGACTACATACTCAATTAAAAAAGAAAAATAAAAAGGCATTGGAAATACAGGAACAATTAAGTTCACAAAAAACCATCTGGTCAAAAGAAAATCAAGCTTAGATGGATCATCTTATTGAAGAAAATAGGATATCTCTGAATGACATTGGAAAACTAAGGACTTAAATATATAATGTCAAATATTAACATAATAGAAAACTAGTTCTTTTTTATGAGAATAAGGAAATGAGCAAAATCCATGAGAACCAAGTTGATACTTTGGTAGCTCAATTAAATGAATTGAAAATCAAAATAAATAATTAAGAAACTTTGAGGAAAGAAGTAGTGGATTTAAATAACAAATTAGCCTCTCTGCAAGATTTTTTCTATTCCAAGATGTATGAAGCCAAATAACAACATGATCAATTGCTACAATTTACTACAGAATCTCAAACATAGTTTGAGAAACAAAAAACATCTCAAAGGTCATTTGATCATTTCAAGGCATGGGAAACAAAAGGAATCAGTTTACCTAAATATTACTCCATACTTTCTAAAGAAGAGAAAATACAAATACAAGATTCATTGGATTCTTGAGATATTAATTTCTTATTTACACAAGACTTGATCAAAGAGACTAGCACGAGTTGTTCATATTTGTGGAATCTATCTCTATACATCATTGAAGATGATGGAATTCCTCATGTACAGTTTCTTGTTCACTCAATACCCCTCTCATATTTCCTTGCATATGTGAATCAACAGATAAGCTCACGAACAAATGGGATCACACAATTAAGTTTTTGGAATGTGGATGTTGTCAATGAATTTATCATCCAACCAACAAAGTTCTCTAATTCCATTGACATTTTATTATCAAAATTTTAATCAGGATATGAAGAAATTTCCAAAAGGATCTAACAATGTAAATTAAATGAAGATATCCCTTAACCACCTTTAGTTTCACCAATGTTAAATAAATTTACTTATGGTAAACTCACGTGCAAGAACAATAAGGAAAAGTCAACAAAGAAGTCATTGCTAGAGAGGAATATATATCTCCTTGATATAAATTATTAATTCAAGTTGACACTTGGACCGGTCAATTGAAACAAAAGAGGAAATTTTTCGTAATTTTAGTATCTTTAATTCCTATTTATTGTAATTAGAGAAATGAAAGAAGGGTTGGAAATTGGAGAATCAGACTCTTATTCTTATCTGTTTGAATTAAAATTTTGAATACCCTGTCTTTTGACTAAGCTCATCTATGAGTAATGTGAAGTTTCTATAATCACATTTTTGTTAATTATTTGCAGATTTTGTTGCTTTAATCTTATGTGAATTATTCCATAGTTTTGAACTTATTGAATGGTAGTATATTAAATAGAAGATATATCAATTATAATTGTGATTATTCTTATGACTAATGATAATCTATGTATATGCATTTAAAATTTATTTGCTTGAGGAATTTCTTCTAAAAGCTCGTTCATTTATCATATCTCCTATTTTGATATTCATATTTTATTATTGAAAACGATAGTTATTTGGAAAATCTATATGTTATCGTTATTTTCAACACGTTGTAGGTGAACAAATATTATTTTTGAGTTAGTGTGTGAGACTTTTGTTTCTCAAAGTGAAGATATAATTGTTTTTAGTTATTGTGCTTAAATAATATTTGGATAAGGAATTTCTTATGAAATTTAAAAGATTAATCATTCTATCTACATGTATAATTAATATTTTCTCTCAATTGAGATAGGATCAGTAGTTAGAATTTCTTTTTTGCAAATTTAGGATTATTTAGATTAGAGTTTAATTTATTAAGTCTCTTTTTCAAGAGAAAACTTTTGAGTGGAAACTTGAGCCCATGTATCATTTGGAAACTACCATCTTAAATAAAAATTAGCTTAATTGGGGCTTGTGATCGGGTAGTTATCCCCTGTTACAGGAGTTAATTTTCCCTCCTATCAACAAAACTTTCTCTGAAGCCTTGATCTCATTGCAAGTTTTTTTGGAGTATTGATGATCGAAGTCAGAAGGAGTCGGGATAGTTCGAAGTGACAAATGTCAAAGGATTCTTCCAATTTGTTATCATGTCATTAGGCTTCGACATATTTTTTTAAGATTGTAAAATTAAAAAGGTTAACATTGTTTTTTGATCGTTGATGGACCATCGATGTCGGTGAAAATCCATGTGAGTCAAGCATAGAACAAGTAGAGTTCTTCTTATACCGATAAAACCTTTTGTTGAAGAAAGAACCTTGGACATCCGATCATGAACTAGAATGGATCTTGACCATTAGATCCTCCACATGAACTATATCCAATTAGATGATTGTATAGTCCCACGTGATCATGCCAAGTCATCCATCCATATCACTTTCCATACAATTTCATACATTTCCATGTCACCAACCACACATGTCCATGTCATTGATCGTATTTCACCCTTTGCATGTCACTCTCCACATCATCTTCAACATCATTATATGCACAATTGATCAATCAGAGGTCCTACAAAACCCCAATATACTTTTCTCTGAAACTCTGATGCCGATGAAACAATTTTCCACAATGTAAATATTAACCATTTGATCATGAAAAGGAACGACTCATGAACATTGGTCCTCCCATATGAACTTTGCTCGAAAAGATCATTTTTCCCAAGTGTAGAAAACATTCTAAATAATTTTTCGTTGAGAGAAAACTCGTTCGATATTTTTTCAATAAATTTTGATTATGATCCTCGTTTTGAGATTACCGTATATCATTGGAAAGGTATCATCAAGATATGCAACTTTTCTATTATAAAATTTTATTTGTTTGAAATGACTTGTCTCGGTTTGGTTAAATAAAGGAAATCAAGATTAGGGAAGTGACTTGAACACAATGTTTTAAAATCGATGGATTGTTTTATCTAATAAAGTTTTTAAGAAGAGTTTTTTATTCCTAATATACTTCTATTATGATCTAGATACATTCAAGGGGAATCATGTAGCATGGTGGGAAGAATTTCAATAGTGCATGTTGCAAACTGGTATATTTTCGTCAGCTGACAAACAAAAACCTGAGAACAGAGTTGGAATAATTGTTGATTGGGTGCATGACCATTCCAATTTTAGAGTTGATTACTGAATATTGAAGAACAATTCAGTTGGAGTTCATTGTGCCTAAAACATAAAATAAAATTAAAGATACATGCATAATTTTTCTAAATAAAGAACAACAGATTGAATTATTTAATCAAGGATGAAAGATTTATGAGGTTGAGCATGCATGAATTGAAGTTGGAAATTAATTGGAGATGTAGTTGATGCATGTTTTTTTGCATAGATATCAAGAGTTGTGTTCACTAAAGATGCAAATTGCATGAAAAGATTGCATGGATTTTTATGAAGTCAGTTTTAGTTTTATTCCATAATTAGATTAGCTTTTATCTTATAAATAAAGAGATTGACATCTTAATAAAGGGTCTTTGATCTATGGAACTATTTCAAGGGGTTTTAGATATCTTGAGTGATTCCAATAGGATTGTAAGTGGATGACTATTTCAAGGCTGAAGTCAGAAGCTCTTTGGAGTTTAGGCATTTTGGTTTGTTGAATTTATGTGCTTTTATTCATTATTCTGGATTATTCTACAACTGATTAAATTTTATAAGCATATAGTAATAATTTCAACACTCTTAAGCTATCTTATTTGGTTGAATGAATTGTTGGATACTTTCGGTGAATGATTGTTTGATTTATTAGTTAATCTTCTTATCTTTTTATCTGAGGTATTGTGGAATTATTTCTCGATGTCTCATAGTTAAATTTTGTCTCTTTCTACTATTAATTGGTTATTGTTTCTTGGATGTTATCCAATGAGTAATATATTTTTAGTAAAATCATTTCTTTAGAAATATAAAATATCATACAGTTTTCATTGATTGTTTACATAGGTTATCCTTAACATAGGTTTATGTAAACTCCTTAGTTTACTTATTTTTTGGAGTAGATAATTATTAAAAAAAAAAAATGGAAAGAACACAATCAAATTTTTTTTAAAGCCCATCAAATGGTTGGAGGACCATTAACCTGTAGGATTATTCCACACAAAACATATAGGACTCTAATTGGTCCTCGTCTTTGGGTTTAATATCTACTGTTGAGCATTGGGAATCCAACCCCCTCAACAAGTAGTTACAAGAATCAAAGAATGAAATTTAAAAAAAAAATGCCTAAAATCAATTCCATTCATGCTACATAAAAAAAATCATCAACAAATGATAACACTATGAATAACTTGGGCAATGGAGGATATTGGCTAGCAGGTAGAGCACTTGGTTGTACATGTTTCTCTTAGGAAACATTTGTCATAGGTTCGACAATTGTAGCCACAATGGATGATACAACAGGGCATGCATGAGGGATAATTGGTGCATCCACAATGGATGAAACAATGGGGACTACAACAAGGAAGACTAGTGCAAAAATAGTGGATGCAACACTTGGGGATAAAATAGGATGAACTGGTGCATGGTGTATGGATGAAACCACTATGGATGGATGGGATGGAAAAGGTAGTGGGGTGGCTTATATATCTTAATATTTATTTATATTTTAGTTGTTTCTCGAACACTACAAGCTAGTATCAGAGCTTCAAACAATTTTTTCTATTCTTTTAAAACTGAAACACGAAAATTTAAAAAGTATATTGAAGACTAGATCCCAATATTATGTAAGGAATATTTGGAGGAAATTTTCATGAATTTTTAAGAATAAATGGAGTACTTGGTGCAAGGAAAATGATCCATAAGATAATGTGGATATTCCACTAGAACAATTTGTCACAACATATCTTGTATTATGCTCAAATATTTTATTATGTAGGTTTATTTCCTTAGATATTAGATTTATTATCACTAGCTTATAGCTCAAATTTATGAAAATAATTGAAATATAAAAATGAAAGATAAATCAAATGAACACATCATCCACACAATTGAACATAAGGTGTATCATTGGAAATACAATATGAGAGAAAACCTAGCTAGAAGGTCAGGCCTATGCTTTCCTCTCTTTTCTTCAATTATGAAATGCAATTAAAAAGAAAGGAGCACTCATTGTTGAAAAGTCAACAAGAAACATGTGTCTAATTTACTTTTCCCTTAAATAAATTGGACAATAAATATTAATCTATTTTCTCATTTATAATTGAGTGATTTGGTGTTGTAACAGAATTATAAGTGTAGTTAAGTCAGTTAAGCTTAGTTGTACTAGTTGTAACTAAACTTGCACTAGTGAGAGTTCAGTGAATTAATTATTCATTAATTCACAATCAGTGAACTCACATGCAACTGAAGGTTCACCACTGTTAACTACATGCATGTCAAATCCAGTAGAGATCTAGTTGAGATAACAGGTGAAAGGGACAGTTTGGCTATCAGTTGTGATTTGAGTGAAGTGCACTCATGCAATCACACATGCAGTGGATATACTCATGAGCATGTGAAAACTAGGCAATTTGAGTTCACTGTGAGAATTCTAATTGTAGGGATTGTGCAGAGGAGGTAGGTTGTCTGGACACAGAAATTAGCACATGTATTTACTAAGTTTTTGTGTGATAGTGTGAGATGATTGTGTTGTACTGAGAACTCTTGGATTAGAGTTGATTGTTCCATGATCCATGATATACATAATATATGATAGTGGGGTTTTTAGCTTTACACTTTCCCGGTAAAACTTCTGTGTTATGTGTTCTTGATATTTCACTTTGTGATCGTGGTTTAATTTTCTGGAAGAATAATAGTAGAAGCAATTTTGTATTTAACAGTGGCATATAATTGTTAGATCAGGAGAATCATAGGAAATACTTAATTTGTATTGAAAATTCTACATGGTATTGGAGCCACAGAGCCACGAAAGTGAGGTGCAAACATAATAGTATTTTCGCAGGTCCTGTCTCTAGCAAGGTGTGAACCTTAGTACTGAAAACTACGCTCATTTCTAGGAGAAAAAATTCTCGCACCCTACTCAAAGGAGAGGTGTGAACTTCATCAAGATTCGCACAGGCTACTTGAAGGAGAGATGCAAACTTCCCTCACCCCACAGTGCATTACAGTGCGAACTTCCTCCAAGAGTTCGCAGGCTAGACACTGGTAAGGTGCAAACTTCCCTCAGGCTGCTCTCAGGTGGGGTGCGAACCTCCCAGGGCAAGAGGAATTGCAAAAGTTGAGTTTTGTGGTTGGATAACATTCAAATTTGCAGGATTTTCTTAGTGCGACAGTTGATTCAAGATCTAAATGACTTTCAATGGCTTGAGGTTGGAGTATGCACTCGAAGGAAACTCTAACTACATTGCTTGGAAGGACAAGATGGAAGCAGTACTCGAAGACAATGGCTTGAAGGATTACACTGCCAAAGATGTTCCTAAGCCAGATGCGACAAACACTGCAAATCTTGATGCATGGCAAAAGAAAGTGGCAAAGGCAAGGAGGATTCTGTTGGAGGGAGTACAAGATCACATTGTCTCAAGTCTCCATGGGAAAACCGCACCACATGCAATGTGGAAGGTTTTGATGGATATGTTCCAAAACAGCAGTGACCATAGGAAATTGATGCTCAAAGATAAACTCAGGAATATCAAGATGGAGAAGGGAGACTCCATTCCAAAATATCTCACGAAGTTTGTCCAATGTCGGGATGAGCTTGGAAGTGTGGGAATAACAGTCATTGTTGATGATTTGGTGAGCTTGGCTCTCCTAGGACTTCCCAAGAGTTGGAACAGTTATCAAGACTCTGTCAATGGAAGGGAAAAATTGCCAAATTGGGAACGACTATGGTCGGATCTAGTGCAAGAGGAGTTCAGGCAGAACACCAGAGATGGATCTTCATCAAAGAGTGATGATGAAGAGGATTATGCTTTGACTTCCAAGGCAAGGAAAGGGAAAGGGAAGAAATTCCATTCAAAATCTGAGTCTAAAGTCAAGAAGCTGGATTTGTCCAAAGTGAAGTGTTTTCACTGTCAAGAACATGGGCATATCGCTACTAACTGTCCGTAGAAGAGGAAGAACAAGATGGTTGCTGGAGATGCAACTGGTGAGGCTCTTGTCTCACAATTTGAACTTGACTTCTCTTTGATCTCATGCATGGCTTCAAGTGCATCGGGATCGGTGTGGTATTTAGATAGTGGCGCTTCCTTCCACATGACGGGAGATAAAGAGTCTTTCATTGACTTGGAGGAGAAAGATCCCAGAATGCATATAGAGATGGGTGATGATGGACGATACAATGCGACTGGTATTGGTACCATTACCTTTCAGAGGGAGTCAGGTAAACCATTTCAATTGAAAAATGTTATGCATGTTCCAGGTCTGAAGAAAAAATTTGTCTCAGTCGCAATGTTGGAGGACAGAGGCTATGTTGTTGTTTTTAGAGGTGGAAAATCCTACCTGCAACATAAAGCAATGGTTCAAGTCAAGAATATAGGGATTCAAGTTAAGAATCTCTACATGTTGGAGGTATATGGTTGTGGTGCCATGGTGGGAAAGGTAGAAAAAGTGGTGAGCTGGGATGAGGGCGAATTATGGCACGGGAGATTGAGCCATCTTCATCATGGAGCCTTGAATATCATGCAACAAATATCTACTAGACTTCCAATGGGAACACTTGCTCAGTTAGATCAGTGCAAGGGGTGCACCCTGGGGAAGTATGTAAAGTCTACCTTTCATGAAAAGGAGAACCGTGCTTCGATGATCCTAGAGAGAATTCACACAGACGTGTGTGGACCATTCTCGGTTGCTTCGACAACAAAACATAGGTATTATGTTATTTTTTTTATGACTTTTCTCGTAAATGTTGGATATTCTTCATGTAGAAGAAGTATCAAATATTCTCAAAGTTTTGTGAGTTTAAAGCATTGGTGGAGAAAGAGTCGGGGAAACAAGTGAAATCTCTAAGGAGAAATAATGGTGGAGAACACATCTCTAACGAATTCAAAGAATTCTGCAGCAGAGAAAGAATTCGAAGAGAAATCATAGCGCCTCATAACCCACAACAAAATGGGGTCACGGAGAGAAAGCATAGAACGATCATGGGTGAAACACTAGCGATGTTGCATGATCAGGGCCTACCAATGCATTTGTGGGCAGAAGCATGCAATACTGCAGTTTATGGGAAAAAACATTGTCCTCATAGAATGCTTGGCATGAGTACACCTGAATAAGCTTTCACTGGTAAGAAACCTGATGTTTCTCATTTTAAAATTTTTGGCTCATCTGTTTATGTGCAAGTGACCAAGGATTCCAGGAAGAAGCTGGAACCGACTGCTAAAGTTGGGATATTTGTGGGGTACATAGAAACACCCCATAATTATCGTGTCTATTTTCCAAACAGTAAGATGATTGTTATGCGACGAGATATAAAACTCAATGAGGGGAAAGCCATGCGGTTGTCGCTTGAGAGGGAGCTAGACTTGCATGCAGAAGAGGAACTGTTGGTTCCCAAAGATGAGTCTCAAGATGTGGATCATCCACATGAGGAGATTCATGGAGTGGAGGAAACCACTCAAGAAGAGCCATCCATCAAAAATGGTAGAAAGCGCACCACGAAAGCTGATAGATTGAGACTAGATGCTGCACCGAATGTAGGAGCCCCTACTTCACAGTGTAGACAGAGATAGTCTCCTGATCGATTTTCTGGATACATGGCTCTCATGAGAAAATGTATTGTGACTGAACCATCTTCCTTTCAGGAAGCAATTAAGGATCCCACTTAGGTTGATGCTATGGTAGAGGAGTATGACTCCATTGTCAAAAATAGTGCATGGGAAATTGTCCCAAGACTGGTCGACAAATCAGTGGTAGGTTTGAGATGGATCTACAAGGTAAAGCAAGTTGTTGATAGGAGTGTGGAGAAATACAAGGCCAGGTTTGTGGCCCGAGGATTCTCATAGATCGAGGGGATAGATTATGATGAGACCTTTGCACCTATCACAAGGTACTCTTCCATAAGATCCATCCTTTCACTCTCAGCGCAGATGGGCTGGCACATTCATCAGATGGATGTAAAAACTGTGTTCCTCAATGGGATCATTGAGGAAGAAGTGTACATTGAGAATTTAGAATGTTTTGAGACCTTTGATAGGGAGTCACATGTGTGCAGACTCAAGAGAGCACTGTATGGGCTGAAGAAACCACCCCGTGCTTGGTACACTCAGATAGACAGTTATTTCACCGGATTGGGCTTCACAAAAAGTGAAGCGGATGAAAACCTATACCAAATTGTGGTGGAGGGTTAGATTTTAATCATTTTTCTTTATGTTTATAATTTAATACTGACTGGTGATGAGAAGTTGATACACTCATGCAAGGATGACCTTGCAAAGGAGTTCGAGATGAAGTATTTGGGCCTTCTTCATTATTTCCTTGGATTGGAAATATGGTAGTGAGATGGTGAACTTTTTGTGTCTCAAGGCAAGTATGCAAGGGAGATATTGGGTAAGTTTCACATGGAGGGCTACAAACCCATGGATACTCCTCTTCCAGGAAACTGGAGGAAAGAGGATGCTACTTCTGGAGAGGTAGTGGATGCTACTGTCTATCGACAGTTAGTGGGTTCGCTAATGTATTTAGTGAACACAAGACCAAACATTTTCTATGTGGTTAACCAGCTAAGTCAAGCAATGGTTAAGCCAACCAAACTCTTTTGGAAGGTGGGTAAGCATGTCCTAAGATATCTAAAGGGCACATCTGAGTATGGATTATGGTACATAAAGATGGATGAGGTGAAGTTGCATGGCTTCACGGATGCAGATTGGGCGGGCAACCCAACGGATAGAAAGATCACATCAGGGGGGATCTTTAGTATCATATCTATAGTTGTTTCTTGGTACAGGAGGAAAGAGAGATCTGTGGCACTTAGTTTAGCGGAAGTGGAATACATGGCAGCAAGTCAAGCTGCATGTGAGGCTATCTGGATGAGAAAGATCTTGGTTGGTTTGTTTGGTTCTCATTTAGATCCGACAATGATTTATTGTGATAATCAGAGTTGCATTAAACTCTCGATTAATCATGTGTTTCATGATAGATCTAAGCATATAGATATCTGGTATCATCATCTCAGAGATTGTGTGCAGCAGAAGATCATGTTGCTTCAATACATTCCTACAAAAGATCAGGATGCAGACACTTTGACGAAGGCGCTCACCAGGAGCAAATTCGAATATCATAGAGATAGGATTGGGGTGAAGGATAATCCCTTTCTTGTTGAGAGGGAGTGTTGAAAATTCAACAAGAAACATGTGTCTAATTTACTTTTCCCTTAAATAAATTGGACAATAAATATTAATCTATTATCTCATTTATAATTGAGTGATTTGGCATTGTAACGGAATTATAAGTGTAGTTAAGTCAGTTAAGCTTAGTTGTACTAGTTGTAACTAAAATTGCACTAGTGAGAGTTCAGTGAATTAATTATTCATTAATTCACAATCAGTGAACTCACATGCAACTGAAGGTTCGCCACAGTTAACTACATGCATGTCATATCCAATAGAGATCTAGTTGAGATAACAGGTGAAAGGGACAGTTTGGCTATCAGTTGTGATTTGAGTGAAGTGCACTCATGCAATCACACATGCAGTGGATATGCTCACGAGCATGTGCAAACTAGGCAATTTGAATTCATTGTGAGAATTCTAATTGTAGGGATTGTGCAGAGGAGGCAGGTTGTCTAGACACAGAAATTGGCACATGTATTTGTTGAGTTTTTGTATGTTAGTGTGAGACGATTGTATTGTACTGAGAGATCTTGGATTAGAGTTTTGTATGAGATTTTTTCATGATCCATGATATACATAATATATGATAGTGGGGTTTTTATATTTACGCTTTCCCAGTAAATCTTTTGTGTTATGTGTTCTTGATATTTCACTTTGTGATCGTGGTTTAATTTTCTGCAAGAATAATAGTAGAAGCGATTCTATATTTAACAGTGGCATATAATTGTTAGATCAGGAGAATCGCAGGAAATACTTAATTTTTATTGAAATTTCTACACTCATTATGGAGTTTCCTTTGACACGATGGCCTAAGTGGTTGCTACAGGATCTCCTACCTTTTTTTTCATGCTCTCAAAATATGACTCCTAGATATTTTTCTCAACTATGGAACAATTACAATGCTAATAATGGAACCCTTTCTCCTCCTAGTGGCCTAATATTTAACCTAGCTTGATATCCATCTAGGGTTAGGGTTTTTTCATGTCTCAACCCTCAATTGGTGTTAGGTTTTGGACATTAGAGAATCTTATTGAAATTACACACGTGGCTAGACCCATATGTGTGAGTAATGGGGGTTTACATGGCATCCATTCAACACCATCAACAAGGTAGGTCAACTTGAGGGAGGCATAAATTCTACACACAGAAAGGTCTCAGTGTGTAGAACAACAACAAGGGATTGTGAGCTATGCTCACAAAATTTTGACCCCGCAAAAATGTTGTTTTATGCATCAAAATGGATATGGAAGGTTTCAGACCCTAAATCTCCAAATTGGGAGTTGCCACTAAAATGGTCCCCACGAGCCAATTCCTACAATTTTTCCACCTAGTAAGTACCAAGATAGATGAAAAATTGTATAATGATCCAATTTGGATCATACCTCCCCATTTAGGGAGGATTTTGGTCTCCAAAATATTTTGGTATACCTTCTCCTTGTAATACCATTTTTTCTTTCCTAGAAGTTGTCCTTTAAACCCAATCTACCCAAGGTCATGCTACCCTTATTACGTAGTTCTAGATTTTTTCTACAAAAATGTATGTTTTTCCAACTCTACCTGAGCTTCTAGTTATATTTCCTTTATGGTAGGTAGGACTTTCTCCTCAATTTCCTCATCTATGATGGAAGGATCATAGTGTTTTAGATTATCCACATTCACTATTGAGTAAATGAATATATATGGGGGTAGATTGTTTCTATAGGAATTATCACCCACCTTCTCCAATACATCAAAAGGACCATACCATATATCCTTTATATTCTTACTAGGACCATATAATATTTCATTATTTAGTTGTAACCAAAAAATTTCTCCCACTTTGAATGATTTATCGGTTCTGAGTCGATCATGACGGGCCTTGTACCTTTCATGTAACTTATTCAATGTCTCCTATACTTGGAAATGTATCTTCCTAATATTTTCAACAAACTTCTCTACTTTCAGTGCTTCTCTTATGATTTCCTCCCTCACTACTCATTTCTTTCCATATACAACATCCAAGGGAAAAGGTGGCAAGTAACGAAAGAAAGTTTCTGAACAAGACTTACTAGTAGAATTATGGACTACTTTGTTATAAGATTGTTGAATGTAGATCATATTTTCATCCCAAGTATTCAAATGATTCTAATCGTAACCCCTCAAAAATTGTACCAAATTCATGTTGACTACTTATGTTTTCCCATCTGTCTATGGATGGAATGTTATATATCTCTTCAACTTAGAGTCCATCTTCTTCCAAAGTGTAGTTCAAAAGGAATTGAGAAATTTGGTATGTTTTTATGAGATGATGTTCTTTGGTATCCCAAAGTGTAGCCAGACATGTTAAAATAACATGTTTGTTTTTTATTATCCTTTAATGATCTTTTTCAAGGAATAATAATGCACACCTTTTTGAACCTATCAACAACCACAAACAAATAGTCATGTACCTTCCTAGTTATGAGAAAACCACCCACAAAATCCATGGAAATGATTTCCCAAGGTTGAGTGGGAACATGTAAGGGATGGTATAGACCTTGATTTCTATTATTGGGATTATTGGTACAACAAAGTATAGACCTTTAGGAACATGAAGCTTGTCAAGATTGTAGAGTGACCCATTTTGGAGATGGTAGTTAAACTTACCGTCACCTTATTCTACATGAATTTGGCCTTGTAGATGCCAAAACATGAGCATTTGTCTCCAATTTTAAGGGATTCTACAAGTTAGACAATGCAAGGATTAGTACTTGAATGATCTTTCATTTTATCTCATCGAAATATTTTGATTGATGCTTTCCCCACTAGAAACTCATACCATTGATTGTTATGGTGTGGAGTGGCACAGCTACCACTAAAAACGATGATATAAAATTCCATAAGTATTGTTCTTCCCCAACAAAGATCATAACTTCAGTGACATTAGTAGGAACTAACCACTTGATGATGGCCATATTCATGAGATCTATCTTGATTTCCCCTCCACTGATCACATACCCAAATATACCAAATATTGTTGAGCAAACTCACATTTCATGAGGTTATCCAGTAACTGATGCTTTTTTAGAGTTATAACACCTCCATGAAATGTGATATTTTCTCTTCCTAGGTAGATATATAAAGCAATATGTCATCCAAATACACTACAAATATATCTAAATAGGGATGCAATACATCCTTAATTAATCGCATAAATGTGGCTAGTGCATTACATAAACCAAAAGACATGACCAACCATTCATATAAACCTTACCTTGTCTTAAAGGTGGTCTTCCAGGTGTCTTCCTATTGAATATGTACCTAGTGGTATCCTGGTTTGAGATCCAAGTTGGTGAAGTACTTGGCATGTTGTAACTAGTTTAAAAAATCATTGATCCTGGGTAGAGCGTATCAATTCTTGAGTGTGATCTTGTTCAAATATTTATAGTCGATAGACATTCATGAAGTCCCATCCTTCTTGGGTACTATGATGATAGGTGACACACAAGGTGAGGTCCTTGGTTGAATTACTCTTTTCTCTAGAAACTACTGCAAGTGTTTCTTCACTTTGTTTACTTCCAGAATAGATTTCCTATACAACCTAATATTTGGTAATGGGGATTTAGGCAACAACTATATTTTGTATTCCACTTCCCTCTAAGGTGGAAGCTCTTTATGCTCATGGAAAAATCCTATGTATGCCTACAAAAAATCCTCCAACTATTGTTTCTTCTCTTTGGTACATCCCTTCGGAGATTCCTTTACTCTTACCAATTACTCCCTTGGTTGAGCTTTTGTTAAGAAAATCAATACATACTTATTACTAGAATTGATAAACTTGTTGGCTTGTTTGGCACTTACCAATGAGATATTTGATTTACCTTCGTGTTTTTTGATGATGTAAGACTTCTCATCCTTGATTAGGGGGTATTGGTTTTATCTCCACATGAAGATCAGACCACTCATATACATATGGGTGATTCTGAGCACTACACCACACATGTCAATGGGTACTACATTTAAATCTACTTCATCAATAAAATATGCACTTATGGAAAAATCGATCTTACATTGTTTAGTGACTTTAATATTTGAATCCTTATTCACCCATCCTAATGGATATGGGCTTGGATGATCATGAACCTCCAACTCAATCTTATTGTCTAGATCATTTTCTATGAGATTGGTGTTGTTGAGTAACTTTCATATGGATAAGGAAGTCCTCTCACTGAACTTATGGTAGTCATCGATAAACCATAGGATATATCACTATGGTTTTACCATAGATATGAATTACAGACACATAGTTTATGCTAATAGATGAGAGTAATGGTTTCATACCTTGTTACAATGGTTTTCCTATAATTATCCTTGCAATGAATCTTCTAAGATCCAACCCCCAACAACCTATTCAACCTGTCACCTACAAACAAAGCAACAAACAAACCTTTCTCAAGTCTTTGGGAAAGAAAAGGAAGATTTCATATAATCAAATCTAATCTAATACTCAAGGATTATTAGATATACCATAGCATAATCATGAACTAATAAATCATGAATAAAACAAGCATTGGAGGGGGGAAATAACATAAATCTATATTATATTAAAAAAGAGATACACCAAATGAAATACCTTGAGTCTTCTTTTCTGCACTCTTGACTTTGAGCTCCCTAAGTTCTTCCTTGGTCACTCTTGATTGGTGGGAAGAAATGAGACAATATTCCATATCTCAGCAAGGATAGGATGGCATATCTCACCTACGATGATTCTCTCTTTTTTGTTGATTCCCAACACCCCACTCGCTAACACAAGATGGAAATATGACTCTCTAGTTTCTCTCCAATAGTATGATTTCTCTCAAATAGTACGAGGAATATAGGTATGATAATAGAGGTATTTTCTAGGTGCCCAATTTCCCAATATGGCCTCTCTTTATAGGAAGGTAGAGAAGGATAAGAGATAGGCTCAAGGCCTATAAATAGGTGAATAGGTCATGCACAATTTCCATGGAAAATAATGCATCATGGCCAACCCATGTCTTGTTGATATCATTAGAAATATTTGAATCCAGAAGATCACAGGGGTTTTCATGGGTTTAGCATAGACAACTAACGACCAACCGATATTTTTCTATGAGAAACAAGCGATCGACCACTCTTCTCCCTAGTAAAAGCATGGCCAAGCTCAAAAATAGTGTTTTTGGAGAAATTTCTCATGTACATCTTATGATTTTGATAAAATATCATCATTATGTTCTCTTAAATTCTTAGGGTGACAAATACAAGTGTAACAAATGCCCCCTAATTTCTGAGGTCAGAAGAGGAACTGATGGTTGAAATACATTACAAAAATGCATGGAAGTGGAGTGGAATAAGGAAGGATCTCGTGGATCAAGGAACTAGGAAGTACCTCCAAACAAACGTCAACCAATCATATATCACCCTCAAGGTAGGCATACCCATGCTCGGATGTATAAAAAAAACATGGTCGCCAACACAATACACTACATATTCATGACCATGAAAATGTGCATGGTGGATCCATATCATAAAATAGATCATAGCCACAAGAAAATATAATGTGGATCTATGTCACATTATACATAAAAAATACATGGAGCACAAAAGAGAGTGCTAAGGTGATCTTCAAAGTACTCGTACAAAAATGATATCATCTACTGCAACTTGAGAAGGGATGCATCAGTGGATAATGCCCCCAAGCCCAAGGTCATACTATCCCCATCAATGGTATGCTTCTACCTCATGTGAATATATGAGATGATGTTGATAATGGTAGGAATTGTTTGACTATCATTCATTGATGAATATCGATAATAGATGAAAGGGCACCCACCAATAATGAAAATGTACCCTAAGGTACCTAGTACAATATAGCGAGTCTGAATATAGGATATGATGAATAACACTTGTAGAATTGATTAATAATGGGTTAATGAGGTAAAACCATTATTAATCACAAGGAATCGTGCCACTAATGACTACGAGTTTCAATTAGGTACTAGCTAGTTTCTAGATCCACTTCCTAGATAATGTGTTGATGTTTATAGGAAGAGATCCATTGAAGGAGGGCCTTAATGTACCCCCCATCAATCAAAATGAAACTATAACCAAGAGATTATGTGAAGAGATAAATCACCAAGTATAATTGACACAAGGATGGTCGGCATGAAAGGTCAACAAGACTACAAAATGGTTGACTCATTCTTCACTTCCCTTGAATATATAGCATGACATATTGATGAATTTGCAACACTGATTCAAGAGGACCAATGCTATAGTGTGACAATGAATGAGGCACTGAAGTACTCTCCATAGTGACTGGAAGAGTAACCAATCAAAGGAATAGATGACTCATGATCATGGTATGACTCCTAGGCAAGATATAATCCAACTGTAAGACAATGATACAAACATGTGCCATGTTCAAGGGTGTGAACAATTGATAACTTCCACTTAACTGAATATATACCAAGGCTCAATACCTCCCCCACTCTTCTTATTTTTTTAATATGTGTCTTTTTCAGGTTTTTACGAGTGTGAAAAATATATGAAAGTATGCTCAGTGGAGAAAATGAGTGGCTTGATGACTTGCAACTAATTTCCAAGTGCATGAAGTACCCCTTTGAAAATTAAATATAGAAAATGTATTGGGAAAGTGATGTCCACCCAAAGCAATATTCTCTAGGGTAAAGGTAATAAAATAGAGGCAAATAAATTAAAATGGAAAGAGGTGAAGAGTGTCTACAATAGGAATAAGTGTGATCAAAGAGAATAACAACGTAGTAGTATGCACCAGGACATAAGAAAAAACAATCATATTAAACTATAAAGCAACATAAATGATGATGGGAACCCCTTCAGGACAAGGCCATAAAAATATTAAGAGAGAATAATGAGGTCTCATCTTTTAGTCCGGGTGGGTATAAATGTGGGTTCCTAGGACTATGGATGCTCATAAAATTGGAATCAAATGCGAAAAGGGATTTTAACTAGGATTCCCATGAAGGGAAGGTACTATTGTACAAGTTACAATGTGAAGCAAAGATAAAGGTGTTAAGAACCAAATATCAAGATAGCATAGAAAACCTCCAAATAAGTACTCAACGCCTTGAAAAAGATAGAATTTCAGATAATAAGCCTCTTCGATGGGGCAACCTCCTTATACACCACATAAATTTTCCAATACAAGATGATTCCAAATGAAAATGTCTCCTTGGTATATATAGGATACTAGGATGTAAAATTAAAACTAATGGACCCAAGATGACATAAATAAAATAACATTACTAATGTAATATACCCCAATTAAGGGGTAATGTGCCACTATTTAGGGGTTAACATGCCCCTCCCCTTGAGACAAGTGTTTTCTACAACGCTTGAGTAATTATGGATGATTTTGTATAAAAGACTCATCTTCCCAAGTGGAATCTTCAGCAGGTAGTTTCCTTCACTTAATGAGATACTCTGAAATGGATCTATTCCTCAATTGGAAAATTCTTGTGTCAGTGATGGCTTCAGGCTCCAATATGATTTTTCCTTCCTCATCAAGTTATGAAAATATAGTTTGAACTGGGATCTTGTCACCTATAACCTTCTTTAAGCATGAAACATGGAAAACTGGGTGTACTCGTGAGGATGCAGGAAACTCAAATTTGTATGCCATAGTACCATTTTTTTGCAACACCTTATAAGGGCCATAGTACTTTGGTGATGATTTATTATCCTTCTTGTCTTGCTTGAGGGACATCTATTTGTATGGTTTTTGTCTTAAAAACACCCAATCCCCTACTTCAAAACTTCTTTCACTACAATGTTGATATGATTGTTGTTTCATGCGATTTTGTGCCATGGTTAGGTTGTCCTTCAAGATTTGGAGAACTTGTTGTCGATGCTTGATGTGATCTTCCACTGCTTGAACCTTTGATTTTTATTTTATAAAAGAAGTGATGGAAGGAGGGTGGTATCCATAGAGTGCCATAAATGGTGTCATTTGTTTTGCAGTATGAAAGGAATTGTTATACCACCATTATTCCAAGGGTAACCATTTGAACCATTTTGTTTGTTTATCAGAGACAAAGAAATGAAGGTAGCCTTCCAAAAATTTGTTCACTATCTCATTTTTTCCATCATATTGAGGATGATAGGATGAGCTATGAGCCAATTGAGTACCCAAACAAGAAAATTATTTTGTCCAAAAATGTCCAGTGAAGATAGGATCATTTTCACTTACATAATCTTTGGGATTCCATGTAGTTTTTGAAATATCTCCATGAATGCGGTGGAAACTGTACTGGATTTGAAGGGATTAGAGTGTGCACAAAAGTGTGCACACTTAGTCAGTCTATCAAAAATCACCATGATGACACTCTTTCCTTCAGAATTTGGTAACCCTGTGATGAAATCCATGGAAACCTCCTCCCAACGCTGACTTGGGATGGGTAATGGTTGTAAAAGACCTAGGGTCTTAATTTTTTCTACCTTATTTTGTTGGCAAACCAAACATTCTACTACAAACCTTTGAACATCAGTTTTAAGGCCATCCCAAAAAAATTCCTTCTTTGTCCTATGGTAGGTTTTCAAAAATCCTGAGTGCCCTCCTACCGGAGAGGTGTGCAATTCCAATAGTAATTTTTGTTTGAGTTTGGAGTTCTTACATAAATATAAGTGATCTTTGTACCATAGTGAATCATTTTTCCATGTAAATGTATCTGATGCACTGGAATCCTGCTACAACCTTTGAATGAGAGTCCACACGTTTTCGTCATTCTTCCATTCATCCCTTACTTCTATTATCCAATCGGGTTGGATGATTGAGATAGCACAGAGAAAGGACTCAAGATATTCATCCTTTATTGAGAGTGCATCTGCCACAACATTTTTCTTCCTTTTTTTATAGATGATTTCAAAATCATAACCCAATATCTTGGTCACCCATTTTTGTTGTTCTTCTGAAGATAGTCTTTGTTCCAATAAGTATTTAAGACTATCATGATCTGTTTTGACCTTGAAGTGCCTACCTATTAGGTAAGGGCATCATTTCTTCAATGCATGTAGTATTGTCATCATTTTCTTCTCATAAATGGTTTTGTGTAAGTCCTTTCCCTTGAGTGGCCGACTTTCAAAATCCAGGGGCCTTCCTTCTTGCATTAGGACAACACCAATGCCATTTCTCGAGGCATCACATTCCACAATAAAGGTTTTTGTGAAGTCTGGTGTGGTCAAAACAGGAGCTTTGCACATCACCTCTTTAAGTTGTTCAAAATCTTTAGTTTCATCTGGAGTCCATGAAAATGCATCCTTCTTAGTTAGTGTCGTTAAAGATGTTTCTATTCTCCCATAGTTCTGAACAAACTTGCAATAGTAACCTATCAAACCCAAAAATCCTCTAAGATTATTCAATGTTTTGGGAATCGTCCAATCCATCATGGCCTTAATATTGTCAGGGTCTACCTTGACACCTTCATGAGATACAATACGAGCCAAATACTCTACCTCCTTCACCCCAAAGAAACATTTGGATGGTTTGGCATATAGTTGTTACTCCTTAATTAGTTGTAGCACCTTGTCAACATGTCACACATTATCCTCCCAAGACTTTCTATAGATTAGTATATCATCAAAAAATACTAACACAAATTTTCAAAGGGCTTGAAAATGGAATTCATTAACCCTTGGAATGTGGAAGGTGCATTTGTAAGGCCAAAAGGCATGAACAAAAATTCATAATGGCCTTCATGAGTTCAGAATGTTGTTTTTGGGATATATTCTTCCTTCATTCTAATATGATGATACCCTGAACGGAGGTCCAAATTTGTGAAATAGATTTCTCCATGTAGTTCATTGTTGGCCCTCGACCAAGTTTTGAGGAATACTTGGTCATAGTTGATCGTTTGGTACTTTGACTACCTGTCGAAGATGGAGCGCGTAGCGAAGCGGAGATCACGGGATCTTGCCACTTTTTATGGAACCTTTTTGGGTTTTTTTGGAATATTATAATGGGAAAGGGATGTTGGCCCTTGTTTAGGCCTTTTTCTATGTATAAATAGAGGTCTAGGGCATGTAAGAAAGGAGGCCCTGTCTACTCGATGGCTTAGTGCATAAGTTGTATCTATGTGATCAAAAGTCTGTGTGACTGTAAGAGCTCTGTGCATGCTGTAATAAGTGCTGAGTGCACAAAGTGTGAGAAGGCTTAGTGCTTGGATCTACCCAGGGAAAGAGGATCTAGTGAGCTGCGTAGATCCTCTATCCCGTGCAAAGTAAGGGTCATTGAAGCTCTGTGCTGTAACTACTTGACCAAGATAATATAAAGAATACTTTGTGGACGTAGCCCCAGGGTGGGGGTGAACCACGGTAACCCTGTGTATTGTGTTGATGTGTTTGTCTCTCTCTTGCTAAGTGCTCTGATATGTTTAGATAGATTTATTGATTCTTTGTGCTTATGAGATATGAATGCATGCTAGATATGATACATAAGATGCTAAGTGCTTAATCTATTGAGTATAACCTGTTTATCATTGCTAAGTGCTAGATCTAAGTAATTACTGTGGTGCTCTGTGCTTTCTTCGAAGTGTATTAATGAATGTATGTTAGGAAATAACTGATGCTAAGTGCGTTGTAAGAAAGATAATCACGGATCTGTGTCCCAGCTAAGGTTGCATACACCTGAGTCCTGCAACTACCCCTGCCTCTACCTCGGGCGAGACTTCATCCGCTTCGCAGGTGTTGCCGAAAGGGCCGGTAGTTATGGATTTGTTGGTGCACTCTTGAGCGTTGAACCCTGGGTCTGCCCCTGTGCCAACATTCATTTAAAAATTCATCAATGATGGGAATGAGAAACTTATCTTTAATAGTGATCTTGTTGAGATCTATATAATATGGACACATACACCATGAGCCATATTTCTTGAATGCCATTGCCGCTGGTGTAGAGTAAGAACTTTGGCTAGGTCTAATAATGCCACCCTCTAACATTTCTTCAACCATGTGCTCAATTTCACTCTTCTAGGCATAAGGGTATCTGTACGGCCTGATGTTAGGAGGAACACTCCCAAGAATTAGGTGAATATCATGATCATGATTTCGAGTGGGTGGAAGACCTTTGGGAATATCTTCAAATACTTTGGAATGTTTATCAATGATCCCTTGGAGATCGAGGGGAATAGATGGTTTAGATGTTTGAAAATCTAGTGAGCATAGTTGTGAAGTTACACCTTGATGCCACTTTTTCAATAATTTTTCATTCCATTAGAGATTATCACCTTACTGGGTTTCCCTGTGATACCTCTTAACTCAATTTATTTTCCTTCCAATGAAAATTTCATGAAAGGTTCTTGAAAATTAAAATCCATTGTTCCTAATGATTGTAACCATTGGATTCCTAGTACGACATCAACACCACCCATGGGTATAGAAATTATTGGACTATTCATTACATATTCCCCCATAGTAATATTGATCTTATTGCATTTTCCTGAGCAATTGATAGTTCCTCCATTTGCAATCATTACTTGAAAATCTAGTGTTGGATATACAAAGCAATTGAGAGCTTTGGCTAATTTATAGTGAATGAAATTATGAGTAATACCAGAATCAATTAGGACTATTACCTGTTTTCTTTTTTATATATCCTTCGATCTTGAGGGTTTGAGGAGTGTTAATTCTAGCCAATGCATTACACAATATCGTGGGAGCCAACTCTTCAGAATAAGTCGCGTCTAATTTTTCATCTTGAGATGGTTCTTGTTCTTCTTCTTCTTCCTCTTCACAATCTATGTAGAATAATTTCTTCTCACCACACTTATGTCCCTTACTGTACTTGTTGTCACAATTAAAGCATAAACCTTTTTATTTTCTTTCCTCTAATTGTTGAGGTGCCAACCTTGTAGGTTGAGTTGTTTTAGAAGAAGGAACATTATTCACTCGATAGATGTTAGGAATGGTCCTTCTATTAGCCATAGTCATATTTTTACTTTCAAAATTTCTTGCCACCCTAAATGAATTCTCCAATGATTTGGGTTCCCAAAGACAAACCTCATGTTGAATGTTATCCCTTAAACTTCCTATGAATACATCAATCAAGTGCTCATCTGGAATATATGTTACCTTTATATTCAATCTTTGGAAGTTCTCAATGTGCTCTGTAACTGAACCCTTTTGCTTGAGATTTATCAATTGGCTAAAGAAGGTATTGTTCCTTGTATCCTCATAGTGTGCTATCATTTCTTTCATGAAAATTGTCCAAGTGACGATTGATTTGAGAGAACAAATCCATAGATAACACACAAATTGATTGGGTTCTAAATATAATAAGCAATATGTACCTTTTGTGTATGTGGCACATTATGTAGATCAAAGAATTGCTCCATCTGAAGTATCCATGTGATTTGGTCCTTGCCATCAAACTTCCTCATATTGATCTTAGGAAAGTGGTTGGTCTTCAACCCAAAGTTAGAGTTTCTCCATTATTGATTCATCTTCCTTGTGTCCTCATCATGAATTTCATGGGATACATTTTCACTCTTAGGTGTCCTCTCTGTTAGGAAAATTTTCAATCCTTCCATGATCTCCCTTTTTAAACCATCCATCTTAGTATCCATTATTTCCTCCAACTTAGCTTCTATTGAATCCATCATCCCTTGTAGTTCATATTTTGTTACTGTCTTATTTTGTAAATCATTTATGTCCCTACGCATTTATTCACCTTCATCAAGAGTCTAAGTAGGAATGTTTGGAGGCTTATTTGGTGTAGAATTTGCCCTTTTTGGTGGCATGTTGGCCAAGTGTCACTTTAAACCTTGATTTTGAGGTGGTTCTGCTAGACAATATTTCTTTTATTGTATCTCCAAAATTTCATCCCTTCTGGGTATGAAAATTTATTTCTTGTAGTTCTCTAATATTTATTCTCTGTAATGCCACAAGTCTGATCAAAATTGGATGTGCCAAGTGTACTTTATGGTAACTTCCCCACAAATTGTTGATTTTTTACCTTTCCAAGAGATCTCACTTGTATAGAGTGCCCCACATAGAATAATTAATATAAAATTTTGAAAATTGTACCAGAAATACTAGAAACTTTACACTATCCAATGCAACTGGTCTCACTTAATTTGGATACTCGAGGAATAATTTATGATTGTTTTACCTGGAAAACCTTCTTGAGACTAGTCAATACGACTAGTTAGATACCATATATTCCACAGGGTGTATATACAAATGTAAGATGAACCAGAAGCTGAAATTTTTATCAAAAATATCATAATAATTTATGTGAATATCCTCCGGATTTTAGAGTCTGAAACCTTACAGAAAAAAAATTCATAGATAAAATTTTGCGCTTACTAAATTCAGGATGATTCCAGAACCCTCTCTTACATAGGATGTATCTCAAAAAGTATAAGGCCTCATGAGATTAAATTTGAACCCCACATACCTTGATCCATCTAATAAATATCCTCCAAAAGGTTCCTTTTGAAACATCATAGAAACAAACTTATAGAAAAATTTCCAAGGTGTCTCAGATGTAGCAGCAAAACCCCAAGACCTTGAGCTCTGATACCAAATGTTAAGAACCAAATATCAAGATAGCATAGAAAAACCTCATAATAAGTACTCAATGCCTTGAAAAAGATGGAATTTCAGATAACAATCCTCTTCTAGGGGGCAACCTCCTTATACACCACATAAATTTCCCAGTACAAGATGATTCCAAATGAAAATGTCTTATTGGTATATATAGGATACTAGGAGGTACAATTACAACTAATGGAACCAAGCCGACATAAATAAAATAACATTACTAATATAATATTCCCCAATTAAGGGGTAATGTTCCACTATTTAGGGCTTAACAAAAGGCTAATGTCGCAACTTAGTGGGATTGAACCTAAGGCACAATGATAGAAAAAGTGATGGTTAATAATGCAGGATCATATTTGTAGGGAATAAGTTATCTCTATATGCTACTTCAGAATATGTACATGTTGATCCATTTTCATGTCTCAACCTTGTATTTCACATTATCCTTTACTATGCAGTAAAGTTTCCTTTATATCCTAATCCATAATTCTCCACATACCACACAAGTCCCACATTTCCTCATTATTTCATGAAAAAATCATATACTTCCAACACTTATCCGTTTTCATAATTTTTTCCATACAAAGAAGCCTTACATTAATATTATACTTTGCGCTTTGCATGGAAGCTAGTCTCCACATTTCGCATTGGTACTTCACTTTTCCCCACATATGCCAACACTTAGTCTGGTTTTTATTGTTGTTTTATGCAAAGAAACCGACATACACCTTTTTCTCCATATTTGAATCCTCCTGCATGACTCTCCTCATCTCTACAGTAGTGTCCCATACTTAATAGATTCTTGAATTCATGTCTCATATAGAGAAACAAACACATGATCATTTCTCCGCAACACTTCCTTTATGCATTGAGATTTCTCCACAACACCTTTTCATGTATTACTTTATGTCTCCCCTCTTTATTCCATAACTTCTGCTTAGTCAATTTCTGAATCATATCCCATGCAGAGAACTTGACATGAACTGCTTCTCCTCATCATTTCTCTCTGCATGGCTCACTCCTCTACAAGACTTGTCTTTTCACTTTCCTATTGCACCAAATTTCCCATACTTAGTGTATTTATCACTAAGAAATCATTCATTATCTTCATTCTCAAGGTAATTTATGGTAAATTTATGATGTCTTGATTCACAAGGAAAATATGATTGTCAGGAGTAAATGAGGCTTAATTATTGCGGTTTCCAAAATATTATTTGCTTATCAAGGATAATTACAATTAAAATCTCATATGCATTCCAAAGGAAAGTATACATAGTGAATGGATGTATCAATAAGAACTATTAATGATCTTATCCTGATAGTAGTTAAGCTCCATAATTCATATTTATAACTTTCACATATCTCAAATGTATTGAAAAAAGTAGAAAGATGGAAGCTAGAAGGAAAAGAGTACCTTTCTGTAGAGATACAATCAACTCCCTTTCCTGCCAGAAAAAATATTTTCACTGGTCAATTCCATATCAGTTGTATTCCAACCTCACTCCTGAGTCAAAAATTTCTAATACAATTTGGACAATTGGTATAGCCAAGTCTGGTTGCATGCCTGAAGCTTTTGATTTCATATAATTAGTTTCGTGGTTTGCAAGTAGATTTGACTCCATGCAATAGAATTGTTATAGTTGTTGTTGAAGGGAGGAATCCCATTCTTTTGACTCTAAATGTATTCAAGAAAATGTTGCAACTCCCAACTCCAAAAAAATCTCAGAGGCTTCGAGAGGTTGATTCTTTTATCGACGAGCAAGGTGGAGGAGTGAATTTGTTGAAACACTTTTTGGCATCATCTTTGGTAAAGCCAACTGATACTACCCACATTGATATATGCCCAGTATCTGAGCCATACCATGAATTTTCTTATCTCTTCTCACTATTGGTGGGACATGACTCTATTTCCTTCATTCCTAGGTACGTTCTATATGTGCTACACTTTTTAGTTCACATGAAAGAAATATTTGACTAGGTGAAAATTATTTTGAATGAAATCTCTTATCAATTGTCAATTTACATGAGGACCAAGAGGTTTTTCATGAACTCATATTTGGTATTTTATATAGTGTATTGTAATGTATTTGAAGGATTACCCCCAAGGGGTAATGTTGATGTTGAAAATGAACCTGTTCAATTCTGGTACCCTATGTTTTGGAGGCACAAGGCATGATATAACTTCTACCAATTTCAGGATAAATTCATCATAGAATTTCGATACATTCTGGTTGGGACACAACCATTGACAATTACACTGGAAGCCTTAAATTTTCTCAAGATAAAATGAATTTATGCATATGAGGAGGAATCCACCTACATTAGTCTTTATGATTTTGAAGGAAATCCCTTCCTTCTCCTCAAGTTTGTGTGTGATATGTATTTATTGTTAATGTTTGAAAATATTACAAGTCTTGGTATTCCTTCTTTGACAAAAAGAGGAAGAGACAGTTTATTTCCTTACCATTCCACATCATTGAAATTTCAATTAGATTCCTAACCCATTTGGCCGAAAATGATGAATTATTGAATTTTTTCTATTTGAAAGAATTCGAGGACTTCAAAGGATTAGATCTTGAAGGAATATTTTCTTCTCATTTATCTTCAATTTGTTATAGTAGTAGTTTTGAAAGATTCCCAAAATTCACAGAAGGAGTTGGTGATAATGAACCTAATACTGCCTGGGTAATTCCTAGAAAAGAGAAACAAATTTGTGATGAAAATTTGTTCACACGGGTCAGCTCAAATACCCATATTAAGAAGAAAATGTTGAAGAAGGAATGTCAACAAGGAAAATGTAAGAAAAGAGGAGAAATTGAGACTGGTGCTCATACTGGTTCTACTCTCCTCCTACATAAGAGTTCCTCGTCTACCCATAGAATCAAAGAGATTAATGTGAGTAAAGGAGAGAGTAATCAAATATGTGTGGGAGGAGGTGATGGAGATGACCCCCCTTATTTCAATATGGAGAAAAATCATATTATTGGATAGACAAAGAGTGATACGGGATCTTTTCATAGTGACTTATAAAGAATTGTATTAAATGAGAATAAATTAAAATGCACCATTAAAGAAGGGAAAACTTAAAAATGAAGAGACATAAGCATCAGATCTGAACACAAAAACTTGATAACGGAGTTCATCCCTGGTGCACTACGTCTCCGGGTCCTGCTCTCAAATGGGTAGGCTCTTTCATTAACTCAAAAAAATAATTTGGCAAATACATAAATATACCTCATTCTGAAATCAAGCTGCATAAATAATGCTGAGATCAGAAAATAAACATCACCACTGAATTTGTGGCGTTGAATTACCCAAAAATTACTATCTCCACGCTCTGATCTAACTCTGGCACTCCTAGGACCAAGAAAATTTATGTCTCGGTTTTTGTGCCCTTTGCAACCTGCAATGATGACAGTTTTGTCTCAAAATCCATACTCGCGGGTCTGTATGATTCATGCCTCTCCCCTTGGCTCTGGGAGGATTACACATTTTAGATAATATCCACAGGCGGATGTACCAAGAAGTACCTGTGGCGCATTGGTTGAGGGAGGATTCATTAAGTCTTGGGCATTACGGAGGTTCCGAGGTCGAATCCCACCAGACTCCATTTCGGCGTGTTGTTTGTATATAGATATATTGCAATATATTTGGTCTCCTCTAACTTTAGCGTTCTTTCTAGAAGTACTTCCAACTTACTATTCAAATTGGCGTGGTCCGCCAGATTTGGTGGACCCACCATTTTTTTTAAAACAAAATTCTTTCATGGGTTAATATTGGGCATTTCGAGGATGCCACATGTCGCCTGCTGATTGGGCCACATGGTGCCCACTGATTATCCCACTTGTCTGCTGACATTGTTGTCCCATCAACCCGTACCTAACACGTGGCTCTTCCTAGGTGGTGCCATGTGGCATTACCTAGAGGTGTCATGTGGCACTTTTCTACTGGTCCACATGGACCCCTGAAAATCCCATTGGTGGGTGACATGTGGCAGCCTATAGTGATTTCATGTGGCATGTTGATGCCAACAACCCGTATGATGATGTCACCCTACCATGTCATCTCTTGACGTCATGCTGACATCAACAATACAAATGATGATGTGACCCCCTATTGACTGGCCCTGTTTGACCGCAACTTTGACCACAAATATATTTCAAACCGTAACTTTGTTTGATGAGTCGTTTTCACCGTTAGAAATCTTGTGATGCGCTCTTCAAAATCATGCCATTTTCAGTGAGTTTTGGGAAATTTGATTTTTTTCCCTTTCTCTGTCTGTTGGAGCCATTCTGAGCATTCTAAGTTGCCTCTGTGAGTTCTGAGTTATTCTTATTCTTCTCTGGATCGTTTTTGGATCATGCTTTCCCACTGAGAGTTTTTTGGACCACCAAAATCTTTCATCAATCAACTGGTAAGTGAGGGAAGAGTCCCCTCACTTTGTCCTTTTCGATCTGTCATGCCTTGTTGGACTATGTACCCTTTAGGCATACTTGAATATAAGTAATTTCATTCCTGAGTGAAGTCCTCAATCTTTTATATAGGATGACATCTTCCTCCATCTGCTCCTTGACTAATTGGTTGACCTGTTGAATCCTTTGAATGAACTTGCGGGCTTCATCTCTCTCCCTGGCATCTTTCCCATACAACAAGTCTAAGGGGATCTTAGGTAAATACCCAAGACAAGTCTCAACTGGTGAATCTTGAGTGAAATAAGACATGAATTGATTATACAAAGGTTGGGAATACAATAACTTATCATCCCATGACTTAGGATGCTCATTGCAATATCCTTGTAGAAACTAGACCACCGTATTGTTTATGACCTCTATCTGTATGTCGGCATGTGGATGGAAATAAATGCTCCTCCCCATCATGGTGTCCATGAGTTGCCACAAATTTTTCCAATATTATCCTAACAATCGAGACTCTCGACCAGAGATAATGAACGTGGACAACTCGAAACAAACCCTTACATATTGGGATAACAAAAGAGAAACCTCCGTGTCACACAACCTATCCACTGCTACACCTAAGTAAACATGACTCATACTAGACATGGGTAATCCCTTTACAAAATCCACTGAAAATTTTTCCCAAGGATAAGAGGAAATAGGAAGTGGTGTGTACAACCCTGGCCTTTCAATAGTGGACTTATAAAAGTACAACACACATTCCTTTACAATAGAGATTACAAATATTTTCCTCCGATGAAAATGAAAGCCCTGTAAATACATTATAATTCCAAAATGTCTAAGTACAACTTAAACAAAATCTTCTTCAGTTACATTCACTTCCCCGTAGGAAGGAAAATGAGGTTTACTCAAATGGTGGAGTAAGTTGTCCTACAAACAAAATTTCTTCACCTGCAAACCCTGGAAGATCCCATATACATCTTTGAATATTTCATCATTAGTATACCATCCATCATTATTGATATGAGATAAGGAAACATTCTTCAAAATAATATATGTAACAGTAGGAGATCTAAAAATCATGTTTGTCCTTATGACATTGGTACTGGCACTAGTCTCAAACTTGCATGGCTGTTGATGGTTAGGTAAGGTGAGCATTGGCACAATGTCGATATTTAAAGTGTCGAAGGTCTTTTGTTGGCTGCCTTCCCACTGAAAGACCTATCTCATCTCAAGAAATTCATTCTTAGGTAAAGGATCAAGAGCATTAACAATATCAAACTTATATTAGCATTCCCCTTTTACAATCGTGAGTACAATATTCTTGTTAGTGTTTATAACTCTTTTTACTTGGCTTGAACTAACAAGTGTTGATTTGTCCTTTATTTTGTGAGCTTTAATGATGTATTCCATTCCATATTTTGTAATATGGTATTTGTTTTCCTTTTGAAAGAAGATAGCCTTTCTATCATACAGATAGGGACTCCCTAACACAATACCACAGACATCCAAAGGAACCACATCTAGATCCACTTCATCCATCATCTTAGAAGCAATAGCAAACCTCAACCTACATTTCTTAGTGACATTTAAATTTACTTTATCAAATACCCAACCGAGAGGGTAAGGGTTATGGTGAGGTCTTGTGGTTAGTTCCAATTTCTTAACAAGTGTCTCTGATATTAAATTGACTTGGGAACCCATATCAAATAATGTGTCTATATTTGTATGTTTCGATACAACTCTTATGTGGAATAGTGCACCATCATCATGTGATTCATTTAAAGAACTTGAACATGCATAAAAGGAATCTTTACCTTGCATCCCAACTGCTGCGATCCTCTCTTCGTCACCCGAATCAGAACCAAGATCGTGTTTCACTGTAGAAATGGTCTTTGGCTTCCCCTTTCCTCCAAACTTCTTTGGACTTAACTCTGGATGTAGTTTCCAACAATGTTCGCTATCATGACCAGTTTTCTCACAATAGATGCAAGAGGCTTTTCCTTCTTCCTTCTTTGTTGCAATTGTCCTCTTGTCCTTCCCGTTTCCTTTCCCGTTGAAATGGTTTTTAGAGTTCTTCAATGGATTTTCCTCCTATCCATTCTTACCCCTGCTTTCAAGGTGAGTGGCTTGAACACAAACTTCGTCAAGACTGGTGGGGTTAAACAATAGTAAAGTATGACGAATACAACTGTGAAGTGTGCCAATATACTTCATTAACATTTCATAGGAATCTAAAGGTATGTTTAGTGCAAGTGATTTCTTCCTAAATTCCTATGTGAAACTTTGACCTATTTTCCCTTTAATTTGCCTCAAAGTTTTCCATTCCATCATTTCTTTATGTAAATACCCTAATGGATAAAATTTCTTCCTTATCACTGATTTAAATTCTGACCGTGAGGAAATAATATTACCACACTTACTTATTTCCCGAAGCTTGGTCTCCCACCATGCAAGAGCGGTTCCTTCCAACCGAAGAGAATCCAGTTGCACTTTAACCTCCTCTTCATCAATATGTTGGACATGGAAATACACTTCAATCTGTCAGATCCAATTATCTAGCTTTTCAGGATTAGCATCTCCATTAAACATAGGTAAAGAAAATTTTACATCAAGCTTTAATAATGGTTTCTTAAAAGAGGATTTATGGCTAGAATGATGACAATGATGAGAATGGTCAGTGGAAGAAGAACTCGAAGGTGAATATGGAGGCTCAGGAGGATCTCCTCCAGCCCCTTGGTTTACCGAAACATCATCATCTGCATGTGATTCATTTTTCTTCCCTTTCTTCTTCATCATCTTCTTGTAATATCCATACATTTGCTTGATCATTTCTGACATGCGATAAAAGACCATGTGAAAGTTTTTCTCTTGTTCATCACACTTGTCCTCTTCTGCCATTTTCTTCCTTTTGGATACACGCCCAACTCTGGGATTGAAAGTATTAAGATTTCCTTCACCCTTCTTATGCTTGGCCCTAGTAAGCATTCACACTCAACAATTCAAGTCAAATATGACTACTCTGATACCAACATGATCCGAGATCTTTTCATCGTGACTTATAAAGAATTGTATTAAATGAGCATAAATTAAAATTCACCATTAAAGAAGGGAAAACTTAAAAATGAAGAGACATAAGAATCAGATCTGAACACAAAATATTGATATTGGAGTTCATCCCTGGTGGACTACGTCTCTGGGTCCTCTCTCAAATGGGTAGGCTCTTTCATTAACTCAACAAAATAATTTGGAAAATACATAAATATACCTCATTCTGAAATCAAGTTGTAGAAATAATGCTCGGATCAAAAAATAGACATCGCCACTAAATTCGTGGCATCGAATTACCCAAAAATCACTATCTCGATGATCTGATCCGACTCTGGAACTCCTAGGCCCAAGAAGAATTATGTCTCGATTTTTGTGCCCTCTGCAACCTGCAATGATGATAGTTTTGTCTCGAAATCTATGCCCACAGGTCTATACAGTCTGCGCCTCTCCTCCCTGCTCTGGGTGGATTACACATTTTAAATAATATCCATGGGAAAATGTACCAAGATGTACATGTGGCGCATTGGTTGTGGGAAGATTCGTTAAGGCTTGGGCATCGCGGAGGTTCTGGGGTCGAATCCCACCAAACTCCATTTTGGTGTGTTGTTTGTATGTATATATATATA
>ML791304.1:63097-118976 GCA_009831015.1 Picea engelmannii
CATGCTTTCTAGAAGTCCTTCCAACTTACTGTTAAAATTGGCGTGGTCTGCCAGATTTGGCGGAACCGCCATTTTTTTTAAAACAAAATTTGTTCACAGGTTAATATTGGGAGTTTTGGGGATGCCATGTGTCACCTACTGATTGGGCCACATGGTGCCTGCTGATTATCCCACCTATCTACTGATGTCATCATCTCGTCAACCCATACTTGACACGTGGTGCTCCCTGGGTGGTACCACATGGTATCGCCTAGAGGTGCCACATGGCACTTTTCTACTAGTCCACATGGACCCCTGAAAATCCCATTGGCGGGTGACACATGGCAACCTCTGGTGCTGCCATGTGGCATAATGACGTCAGCATCTCATATGATGACTTCACCCTGCCATGTCAGTTGTTGACATCATGCTGATGTCAACAATATAGTTCATGATGTGCCTCCTTGCTGAATGGCCCTATTTGACCGCAACTTTGACCACAAATATATTTCAAACCGTAACTGTGTTTGATGAGCCATTTCCTCCATAGAAATCTTGCGATGTGCTCTTCATTATCATGTTGTTTTCACTGAGTTTTGGGAACTTTGAATTTTTTCCCTTTCTCTATCTACTGGAGCCATTATGAGTGTTCTGAGTTGCTTCTGTGAGTTCTGAGTTATTCTTAGCCTTCTCTGGATCCTTTTTGGATCAAAGAGAAAAATGAGTAATAGAAAAAAGATTTCTCATAACCTTGAATCCCCATAAGATGATTTGGTTGAGATGGAAGTTGATAATGAAAACAAAGTGCTCGAATGGTTGTTAGTACAGATGAATGAAAGTAAACAGTTAGTAGAGTAGTTTCCCCATGAGGGACCAACAATTTTTTAGGAACAATCCTCAACTTCAAATTGTTAAATGGTATCATAATTTATGTTGTAGAGAGAATAAACAAGTGACTCAATATAATTTTGCAAGCATGGGAAGTAGCCACAAACCCAAGGAATTTGTCTCAAATCATTTCTTCTCTAATTGATGTCCTTCGACAAGATTTGGACAATGACGAGTATTTTTACAAAAATGATCTGAGTACATTTATATCCTGAGTATAAAATGTGATTTAATTTACCAAGAAGAAAAAAGATCTACCCTCAAAATATAGACTCAAACAAATAAAATTGGTTTGCTAGAAATAATAAAGGTCTCGTGGGAGTTAATTGCAAGTTGCAAAAAGATTGAGGAAAAAAGAAGTTATTCATTTTTTAAATCAATTTAAATAAATAAGGAACTTGAGGGCCCACCATTGATTAGATATTCAACATTTTTAACCAAGGAGAAATTAGAATATGAGTTAAACATACTTAATATTTCATGGGGAAGTGAGTTTGACAATCTCATTAGTTTCCGAGAATAAGAAATAAAATGATGGTTGGTAAACTTTCCTAATGGTAATGAAGATCATACAACATTAATACAAGAGTAATTCTTCAAATGAAAAATGGTAGAAGATGAGATATTTTCTATATGGATAAAGTAGGACACGGTGATTCCACCATTAAAAAATGTATCAAAAATTGGCTCAAGAGTTCGTTGAATGAAATAATCGATCCTCAATAACTACCAAGAAGAAGTTGCACTAGAAAGGGTTAAGTAATAGTATGAATCTCTTTCAAAGGATCACCAAGAGGGAATCCATCCATCAGACTCTATTTTAGTTTTTGTGAGTACCCCTATTTGAAGCATTTTAATTTCTTTCATCTCAATCTATGATCATCCAACTTTATGTGTTTATTGTTTACTTGTAAAGTTGATCCCTGATTGTTTTTCTCTCTTATTCCAGGTTACCTCTACTACTATATGGAAAAAAATAGCCCCATCCAAGTCCACTAGGACAAAAACATTTCATTTTATCATTTAAGTATCATGAATATTATGATGTGTTGTTTATGCACATGTTTTATTTGAACTTGGACAATGAATTTGTAATATTATTTTAAATACTCTCACAGAGATCTATTTATGGAGTTCAAAGTATGATATATTTAATATGTGTTTCCATTTTATATTTACGATATTACATGTTTGAAATCATTTAAATCCCTTTGTCCTAACCATTATTTATTTTGTGTCTTATATGTCTTGCTTTGAATCGTTTTTCACTTACACTATGAATGGATTTGATGGAATGGATGTAGTTATTATATATATCTCAATTTAGATTATTATTCTTCTATGGTTTATCAATCATCACTTTTTTATTTGTTTTACCACCTGGTCCACTCTCAGGTGTTGGTTATATGAATTCTTGAATATGTTATTTTGAATAATTAAATTTAAAATATGAGTGAGAAAGAGGAGTACCACCTCTTTAAAATTGAATATGGGATCTTAAAAATATTATAAGAACACCCTATGAGGTTGACTCTTATCCTTGATAGGAAAAGATATCAACAATACCTCATGTTTCCATGGATGTTCCCATAGAAAGTACCAAACAAAATGTCATCAAGTCCTATAAAAATCACCCAGAAACATTAGACCCAAGGTCAAATTGCATAGTGAAATCTTGTATTTTTTGGACATGAAGTACTAGATATATATATATATATATATATATATATATATATATATATATATATATATATATATATATATATATATATATATATACATATGGTTCATCTCTTACTTATGGTTTCAAATGATGTGATTGGAAATCCATGTTTATGTACATACATTCTTGTGTTAATGCTTAATTAATGGGAAAATGCCAATCTAACACATAGTTAGCTGACAAGTCAACCAATGTATGTTAAGATCTTGGTCTCACCATGGATGTGTCTATGATGAGGGCCAAGGAGATCCTACTAAAATATACATATAAATCACCAAACATGCTAAACATTTAACCGAATCAATCACACATAACAATAAAAATCACCCACAACACACACCTACTAAAATACACCAAGTACAAGCACTGCAAAACTTGATGGTTTACACAAAGTAGAGCCCATTGCTATGCTTAGGCCAAGGATTCCTATAATCATCATTGAAATCATGGGCCATTTTCAGCATCATATGGTACACAATTCTGGGTCCATGCCACATAAACTCGAATTTCCACATTCCTAAATCTTCATGATTCTGGTCATAAACTAGAACCAAGTCATTGTCGGGAACTACACAATGAAAAACATGGTCAACAATATCGTGAGCTATCATAGCTCCTTGATGATTCCCATCAAGAAAAAATGAAGGTATGATAAACTCATCTTTAGTATAGTTTGAAGTGGATAATTTGGTGGCAAGTTCCAAAAAAATCTGAGACTTAATCTTGTCACAACTTTTTAGTTCACTGGATGACCTAAGAAATGTCCCTTGTCATGAATCAAGACTCTTCTTATAAACCACTAAATATTCCATTTTGGGAAGAAATAATGATCAATTATGCACATATTCCCATGGTTTATTGACCATAGACATGACTTCTAGGATCTCCTTATTTGAAGGAAGATCAACATCTAGGAAATAATGGGAATAAGGAGAGTTGGTAGCCTAGGTGGGTGGAGTATATTGATCATATTCTACATCCTATTGGAGATTCTAATCAATGTTAATTGATTCTGGTTGTATCACCTAATTGGAAATATCAAATGCACTAAGTGGCATACTATCCCCAAATGAATCAACTTCCAAAGGATTAGGTACTACCCAAGGATGCGAGGAATTTTGTGATTCAATAACACCTAAAAAGATCATTCAAATAGGAGTCATGATAGAAGAGGTGGATGGTGGAGGCAGGGTAAATGTACCCATCAATGATGAATCCTTGAATATTCCCACACCAACAATATCATATGCATTCATGGAACCACTAATGAATGGGATGTTTGTACCAAGGTTAGTTCTAGAATCAAGAGTATAATAGGCCAACTGGTTGATAGTAACCACTTTTCCTTCATGAGGAAATAAGAGGACCCTAAATATTGAGGAAATTATATCCATAATTGCATAGGGACAAATATTCCCTAATAAAATATTGTAATCTAATGGGACGTCGACTACTTCAACTTCAATCGGAATAGTCTTACTACCTAGTAAGTCAACAGGAAAGGAGACAATGATTCCATGAGGCATGAATGTGTGACCATCGAATTCCTTTATCATGGTTTTTTATTCTATGATATTTGGAGAACCTATGTATTTCCAACATGGAAATGACATCATGCAAGTGGAGGCTTCTTCATCAACAACTATCTTGAAGATATTAATCCCATGTGAAACTACTTGAATCTGAAAATAAATCTGGTGGGGGAGCCTAGACTGACTCTAGTCGATGTTAAAAGTAATTAATTAAGTGTATGAAGATTAAACTCCACATATGGTAGAAAATAATCATTTCTGCTACGTTGGGAATATTTGGAGGAATTCAAGGGTTGACAAGGCACATGGTGCCTGGGATAAATCTTCCACAATTATGTAATTATGGGCATCCCATGGATTGGGATTATGTGTTGACCTTCAAATAATTCCCTTGGGTGGGTGAAGCAATGTATTGAATGATGGATTCTCTATCTAGAGAGGGCCACCAGGATAAGATGAATATTGATCCTTATTTGAATGAACACCCTTAGGGTTCTCATAGTTATGATCTCAAATTTACAAATTAGTCATCTGATCACACATGTAAACATTTGTACTCGACAAATTTCCCCCTTGTTGGGTTTGTGATGAACTTGGTTTCAGTGGGAGATCTATAGTGGTGATTCTTGTGGTGAAAGAGAATGGAGAGAAATTATAAAATTGAGATCAAGAAATTTAATGGGAAATATTTGAGCTTTGGAAGTTGAAAAGGGAGGATAATTTGGTAGACAAATAATAGTGGGTCATTCTGGATCCTGGTACTGCACCTATGGGTATGTCGATGGAATACTAGATGAATTTGGATATGAAGGCAAAGAGCACAATCAAATTGTGTCTTTTAGATTCAGTTTTGCTAAATTTCTTGGGAGAAGCTACAACCAAGGTGTTATAGCATAACTTAGGGTATTTGTATGAGTCTAAGTCCCTGGTAAATAAACTTTTCTTTCGAAATACGTTTTACCTTATAAGGATGAATAATGGAGACTCGGTGATAGAGAATCTGAATTCCTTCAATACTGTGGTAAGTCAGTTGTTTTTTGTTGAAATTAAAATTTATGATGAATATAAGTGCATTAGTTTACTTTGTTCTTTTTTAGATTCATGAGATATTTTAGTTGTAGCTATTGGAAATAATGAAAAGACATTAAAGTTTCATTATGTGGTTTCATCCTTGTTATCAGAAGAAATGAGTATGAAAACCATGAATAGTCAAAGAATGGATGCATTATCTGTAAGAGGATGTTCCATGGATAGAAATAAAAATAATTCCTTGAGTGAGAGATCTAAATCTAGAGGTAGATATAAATATACAAGAAAATCCTTAAGGAAATGTTGGAAATCTGGTACAATTGGGAATTACAAGAAGGATTCTAGATATAAAATTGTTGAGAGAGGGAAGGGATCTAATGATGTTCCTTCCATAAAAGGGAATACCTCCTCATAGGAAGGAGGAGATGTGTACTTGGCTTCTTCAACCACACATGGAGATCATGATGTATGGTTGATCAATTCAGCTGCTTAATTTCATATGATTCCCCACATGGAGTGTTTTAGTGAATTTGAAAAGTATAATGGAGGTGGCATCTTCCTATGGGATGACTCAACTAATAAAATCATAGGTGTTGTAGGAAAATTCCCCTGTGGATAGGTGAATGTCCTCTTGGATATTAGACCCCTATGACCAAGACAGAAAAATGATAATATTGAACATTGACATTCCTTTAAATATATCTAAACCAGTCAAAGGAAAAGAGGAAGAAAGAATGAGTACCTTTTTCTGAAGTTTGTCCTTGCTCGGTCCAAGTTGAAAATTGAGCTTCAATCCCTTTAATGAGTTCTGCAATTCAATAGACAACAAAGACAATGCATGCTTCCTATTATACCAAGGTTATTTTAAACTAGATTTATCAATCAGAGACAAGCTCATGAAAATATACACAAACTTGAAGGAAACATCCAAGAATATATATTAATGAGAACATAACAAAGTTCTTACAATCTATAGATGCAGATGCAACAACCTCGCCAAGTCTTCCTTGTCCAACCCTTTGCTCAAAATATCCATGATCATAATGACAATACTTTTCACTGATATTCTCCCCCCTTTCACCATGATAATTCCTCCTTATATAGGCTTTGAGAGGCTCAACCACCTTAGCTATTCTTGGGATAAGTTGAGGATATAACTTCCTCAGTTGTGGGATTTCCCTTAGATCCATCCTTTAACTTGGATTCGAGCCAAACTGACTCAAATGATTCTTAGACGTCCTTAGAGATAAGGGGGATTCTTCCCCAATATTCTCTCAACAGATCGGTGCTCCCTCAAAGTTGGCCATAGAGTGTTACAGTGCTCCCTGCTAAGAGGACAAGGAGCACTAGCACTCCCTGCAAGTGGGCAGGGGAGCGTTGATCTCCAAAAATTCATTTAGGATGATTATTATTCAAGGTAAAAGCTTGTAAATTTTTCCAAATGACATGTTTTCCTCTTCTAACAATTCTTAAAGGATGTTCCAAGTCTTCCTATGATGTCGCCCGTAATGCGACACATGCAGGATGAAAATATGACTTTTGTGACACTTGCGACACTTGTGACAAAAGTGCGACACTTGAGACACTTGCGACAATGACAATGAAGCATTATTGAAGTGAGGAATTTCTATGTGTAACAATAGGACAAGGAAAATCCAAGTTGTTACTCAATGTTGACATGATTACAACACTTCCTGGGGTTTTGCGCATTCCAGAACTAGCTAAATACTTGATATATTTAAGTAAGATGAGTGATGCAGGTGTACATATTATGTTTGAAAAAGAAACCTGTAAAATGGTTTGAGGAATGATGGTGTTGATGAGGGGAGTTCAGAATGGAACTTTGTACAAGCTATTGGGAAGAACTATTAGTAATGGGTGTAATAGTTTTGTTGTTCCTAAGGGTGGAAATGAAGAAGATAAAACCCTATTGTCTTTGGAGAAAATACAATGTTGTGGCATCAAATACTAGGACATATTGGAGAGAAGTGCCTTTGATCACTACATGGTAAAGGTATGGTTGAAGGTATGTATTATTTCACACTGGATTTTGATTTTTGTGAACATTTCATATATTGTAAACAAAATAGGGCTAAGATTATCATCTAGTACTACAAGAGCAAAGGTGATATTAGAGTTAGTACATAGTGATGTGTTTGGACATGTGCCTATTCCATCACTAGGTAAATTTATGTACTATGTTTTGAGTTAATTGATTATTTATTTCCTACAAAATCAATATGAGGTATTTGGTAAATTTAAATATTTTAAGGCTCTTGTGGGGAATCAAATAGATAATAAAATAAAGGTGTTGAGGACAGATAATGGTGGATATTTATATGGGAATTAATTTGAGGAATTATGTAAGAAGTGTGGTATAGAAAGGAAGGAGAATACTCCATACACACCTCAATGGAATGGGGTTTTAGAAAGGATGAATAAAACATTGATGGAAAAATCAAGGAGCATGCTCAGTGGTGTTGGTTAGGACAAGAATTATGGGAAAAGGTGGTGGGTACTACATGTTACCTGGAAAATCGATCACCCTCATCAATGTTAATGGAAAAAAATCCACATGAGGCATGGGTTGGTAAAAATCCCTCTCTTGAATATCTCAAAGTTTTTGGTTGTGATGCTTATGTACATGTTCCAAAGGAAAATAAGAGTAAGCTAGATAATAAAGCTAAAAGTGTATCTTTATTGGTTATAAATATGGTATAAAAAGATATAAGATTTAGAACCCAATAACTGCGAAAATTGTTTGAAGTCAAGATGTTTTCTTTAGAGAGGTTACATATGTTCCCAAATAGGAATTCCTACCAAAATAAAAAGAACTAGAGACAATAGAGTTTGAGTTGGTGGGTGAAGAATCTAACTCAACTAAAGAACATGAATTAGAAGAAGAAGAAGAAGAACCTCATACTCTAATATTGAGGATATTGGTTCAAGAAAGAAGGTAACCAGAAAGGTACACTCAACCTTATTTTCATTCTAATTTTTATTTGTCTATTATTGATGATGATCCTAGAATTGTTAGGGTGGAAGTGGATTCAAAGGATGGTAAACTATGGAAGAAGGACATTGTTGAAGCAATTATGACCTTATATAAGAATGAGGCTTGGGATCTAGTTGACTTTTTGGATAGAAGAAATCCCATTGGTAGAAAATGGGAATTTAAGAGGAAGTTTAATGCAGAAGGTAAAGTGGAGAAGCATGAATCTCACCTGATAGAAAAGGGATATTCCCAAATAGAGGGAATTGATTTTGGTGACATTTTTTCTCCTAATGCCAAATTTACTTCTATTATATTTATTTATTTTTTATTTTTTTTCTTTTCATCTTGAAGTAGAATGGATAGATGTAAAGACATCATTCCTACACGTGGATATTGAAGAATAAATCCACATGATACAACCATAAGGTTTCACAATGAAGGGAAATAAATAACTAGATTGCAATCTAAAAAAGTCCATGTATCGGTTAAAGTAATCTCCAACGATGTGGTATCAAAAGTTTGATACTTATATATTGGGACTATCTTTCTCAAGGAGTAAATTTGATCACTCTGTGTATTCTAAGATAGTTGGTGACCATTTTATTTATGTGGTTCCATATGTTGATTATATGTTGTTGATTGGAAACAATGAGGAAATCATCAAGGAGGTAAAAAATTAGTTGTCTTCTAAATTTGATACGAAATATCTTGGTGCTACAAATTTTATTTTGGCCATGGAAATTAAAAGAGATCGGGAAAATAGGAAACTCTGGTTGAATTAGAGGAAATATGTTCAGATAATATTGTATATGTTTAATATGCAAGAATGTAAACTGGTCAAGGTCCCTATTCCTATAGGTGTAAATTTATATGTAGATTAGTGTCCCAAGTGTTGCAGGTGAATCCCCCTATAGAAAAGTGGATACCCTCTTGGTATCTTGACTCCTAAGAACAAGACAAAAATGTGCTTGACATGGACACTGACTTCCTTCTAGATCCTATCAATCTAATGAATGAAAGAGAAGGAGAAAGATATGTACCTTATTAGCGACGTTTGTCCTTGCAAAGTCCTAGTTGAGATTCGATCCTGATCTCCCTAATAGATCCTATAATAAAAACAAAGATACAATGGACTTACTACTCTACTGATATTATCTCAATCATAGATCCATCTACTGCAGACAAACTCATATGGAACAAGCACAAATTTGAAAGAAACAGGCCAAGCATTGATCATTTAATGAGAACAAGTAAAAGTACTTACAATCCTTTGAATGAAGGTGCAACAACCTCTTCCAGTTCTCCTTGTCCAACCCCTTTGCTCAATCAATCTCCACTGATTTCTTTGATGACATCTCACTCATGAGATCATAAGTTTCACATCTCCAATCTTTTCCATGTACCTTTCACCATGAGAAGGACTCCTTATATATACTTGTAGAGGTCCAACCACTTGAGATATCTTTGTGATAAGTTGAGGATTCCTCTCCTTTAGTTGAGGATCTTCCCTAAGATCATGCCTTGACCATTTATTCGAATCCAACTACCTTCAGGAGTTGAGGGATTCTTCCCTGATTTGCCTCAACAAACCCAGAATTTTCCAAAAAAAGGGTAGCACTTCGCCAAAAGGGTGCATAGGGTGCCCAATCAGTCCCCCAAAGAGGCTCAGGGAGCACTAGCACTCCCTAACAGTTGGTAGGGGAGCGCTCCTCTCCAAAATTCAGTTTTTGAGTGTTTTTTCCATGGCAAAAGGCTTGTACTTCTTGTCAAGTGATTTCTCTTCTTCCAAACAACCTTTTGAGGAGTCTTAAGTGTCTTCATGATGTCGTTAGAGGCACGACATATGCAAGATGGAAGTATGATTTTTTTGACACTTTCAACACTTATAGTCAAGATGAGACACTTGCAGACAAGATGCGACACTTACAACACTCGTAATGACGACACTTGTGACACTATCGAAGTGAGTAATTTTGAGGTGTAACAGATTGCCCCCCAAAGTATGAAGTTAGAAGACGATGATGACTAAAGTACTTTGTAGAATTTTTTGAGCAAGGGTATGGACACAGATAAACCGGAAAAAGATGCACACAACCATCAAACAAATATTATGACATGTTTCAAACCCAAGGTAGGCATACCTATGCTTGAGTGATAAGGACGTTTTAGGTATGGCCGCCATAAAATACACTGCGGATCCATAATTATATTGACAAAATGGTATAGCCACTGCAGATATAATGTGGATCTATACTCCTATGATCTGAACTAATCGTAGCCACGAAGAATACACAGTGTATCTACGAAATGACAAGACATAGCCACGACCAATACAAAGTGGATCTATGTAACAATGTATGTGTCATAGTTCAAGAGAAATCCTTCGCAACCTGGGAAAAGTACATATAAGAGTGATGAATCAACCCAGGGTCTTCTTACCAATCCCGATGTAGTATGAATCTAACCATGTGAATAGATGTCTTGATGTCGAACATGGCAGAAACCGCTTGATTACTAGTCAATGATGTAAACCGTTAACAAGCGCAAGGGAAATCACCATTGATGTCAATGATTCCCAAGGTAATCTAGTACATTTCGACGAATGTGAATAGATGAGCTGAAGTTGAACATCCATGTAATCATTCGATCAAAGGCCAATTATGTAAACCAACTGTCGGACATGAGGAGGCCTGCCATTGAGGCATGCAGGTCCCAAGGTACTAACTGGTTTCTAAGTCTGAGTCCCTGGATAACGTGTTGAAGTCGACAGGAATAGACTCGTTGAAGGAGGGCCTTGATGTATCCCCCATCAACGACACGAAACAAACACATAGATGTAATTGGTAGATCGAATGAACATGGACTAACATGGGTATTGAAACATGATATTTGTGATGGCTAACTCTTGAGGTAGATACTTCCCTTGAACACTGAGGCACATCAGCAGAAACTTGACATGGACCAAAACTTGATGATGCAGTGGATGCTATGAATTTCGTCGGGTGACCCAAAGGAGTAAAAGAAACTCAGAGGATTGGCTCAGTGTAGAGGTTCAGCGGATTAAAATGTGTGCAAAGACAAAGTGTCGTGTTAAAGGGGGACCATAAAAGTGACTGGTAGTGTTCTAAAAAAACTGCTTGGCTTGCTTCTTTCAATTTTCCCCCCATCCAGATAGACAAGTACCTCTTTTTAATTTAACGAGCTCAAGGAGGGTAACACATGCTCGATATGACTCACCTTTGGTAATTCCCTCCTCCTTTTTTTAACGAATTGGAAGAAGTAAGGGTTCGATCCCGTATGGGCCCTTCAATGTATGATTGTTTAATGAGTCCAGAGAAGATAAACTCGGTGGTTTTTCATATTTAGAGAGTCTGAAAACAACTTAAAGACGACTCTGATGTTGTCCTTTTTCATAATGTTAGTCTCATGAGGCCGAAAAAGAGATAAATTATCACTCGAAAGATGCCCTTTCAAACCTTTTAACGAGTGGGAAAGGAAGCAAGATCACTCGAAAATCTTTCCATGTTTAGAGAGTCTAAAAAGAGCTCAAAGACGACTACAGGGGGTTCCTTTTTCGTTTATCCATGCAGGTCCAAAAAAGAGATAAACGTTTACCCAGTTGCATTCTCATGTATTTATGAGCATGAGAAAGAACAAAGACTAATCTCAGTATGCCCCCAGCTTGAAAGTTGGAGGATTGACTCTAGAATGATAATCAAAGACTGGAGACATGCCCTCCAAGCTTCAATTCATTCACCGACTTTGAGGTTGTCACCAATTTCTCTACTAGATGGAGAAAAATGATAAGGGTGGATGAAATGAAGGTTCAAGAGAGGTAATTGTTTCATTTTTTAACGAGCTTGACACAAAAAAAGAACTATGCTCAGGGCTCTGGGTTCAATCCCTAGATTGTTGTTTCATTTTTTAACAAGCTTGCTACAGAGAGGAAAACTATGCTTAAGGCCTCTGTTTCATTTTTTAACGATCTTGCGACGGAGAAAAGAAACTATGCTCGTGACCTCTGTTTCATTTTTTAACGAGCTTTCTACAGAGAAGAAAAAACTATGCTCATGACCTCTTCTTGATCATGGCTTCCAAGAGAATAATGCTCTGGAAGGACACCACGTCAAGGGACAAAACTCGGTCATGGATTCAAAGAGATCTTCACTAGATGGAAGAAAATCACTCTGGAAGGAATTAATGTCGAGGGTCGCGACAGGGGTAAGGAGATTAGGCTCCAATATCCCTATCGAAGAGATCACCTTGTCAACGACCGGATCCAAATCGTCGGAAGTTGAAAGCATGGGAGATGATGGAAAATCGACAGCAGGAGGGGAGATGGAGTGTATATCTGCTCGAATTTATTCACGAGGGGGAAGAAAAGAGGATTGATGATGGTTATCATCTTGAGGTATCTCGTCAATGCTCAATATTTCCTTAATAGATTCATCAGAAGAAAAAATAGGGGAAATGCAGTCGATCGTAGACGACAAGGAACTTAACCATGATGGCATCGAGTAACTGTTGGGTGCCAATAGATGTTGGTCATCCGGCGAGGGAGAAGAGGATTGGATAGAAACGTATGATGTTTCGACTGGACTAAGTGGCACGGTGTCACCTAGTGAATCGAATTCCAATGGAATAGGTACAATCCAAGGGTCAAATGATTCCAAAGATTGATAAACCATGGTTGAAATCATATCGACAGTGGAAATATGATGTGTAGTCGGTGGAAGTGGTGTAGGGAAGGTACCCATGAGGCTAGAATCTTTTAGTAATCCAACACCAACACTTTCATACGTGATCTTGTGGTCTCCCAAGAAAGGAATATTGTTGGTAGCGGGAGCATGAGCATCGTTCGTGCAGAAATCCAACTGATCAACAGTGACAATTTTTCCCTGATGAGGAAATTGTACACATCGAAAGATCGACGAGGCAATGAAAGTCATAGCATAAAACCAACTTCTTCCAAGTAACAAGTTGTAATCGAGGGGAGCATCGACTACCTCGACATCAACAGTGATAGTTTTTCCACACAATTGGATGGGCGGGGACTGCAAAAGCCCATGGGGATGGAAACCTCACCCATCGAAGGCGCGTAACATCGTTGGGGATTTTTCAAGTGTGGGTGATTTTAAACCTTTCCAACATGTTAAAGACATGACACAAGTTGAGGCTCCCTCATCCAGAATAGTTCGGTGGATTTGTTGATTGTGAACAACAACATCAACTTGGAAAGAAAGTTGGTGGGAGAGTAGAGACGCATAATTGTCCAGGTTAAACATGATATGGTTGGATGACTTAGGATCAACAACGCTGATAGTAGCCAAGAGTATTCTACGTTGACTGGGGCAGTGTTGTAGAACTTCCAATGCAGACATAACACAGGGTGCTTGAGCCAAATCTTCAACAATGTTGTAGTTCTGGGCGGCATGTGAACTAGGATTAAAGGTAGCTTTGCGGATAGTGCTCTTAGGAGGGCATAATATAGATTCGAATGTAGGTTTCTCAACTTGAAGTGGTCCATACGGAGGATTAACCAATGGAGGATGACGATGGATCCGGTAAAGTATCGGTACCGTTAGTGACTTTTCCTTTCTCAGGGTTACCTGGTGTGTCATATGTATTAGAGCGAGTGGTCAAATTAATCCCATTAAACATATAAATATGTGGACTCGTTGAGGCCTCATCATGAGGATGGCTAGAACTACCCCCAGGAGAGGGGGTTTCAGCAACCATGGATTGTTGCTATGGAAAAGATTGAGTAAGCACAATGGGTTCTGAATTTCCCTAGAAATGTTTGGCCACTTCATTGCGATGTGGACAGTCTTGAGTGTAGTGATCGTCACCACAAATGACACATGGGAATTTCAGTTTCTGTTGTGGTTGCTTTTCGGTAGCAGGTGTTTGAGCTTGATTTTTTGGTTGTTCATTGTTATTAGTATTTTTTGATTTATTTTTTGTCTTCTTCTTACCTCTGGATTATTGTGAAGGGGCAGATTGAATTGTATTCACCTCAGAGATGTGATTTTGGGGGGAGGTAGATGTGAGTTTGGGGGGAGGTAGAGGAGAGTGTGGTCGATTGGGAAGTAGATTGAGTTTTGACGGAACTGATAACACCATCTGCATGAGATGAGGATGACGTCTTGGATGGATCGGTATTAGCTTGAGCATCATTTGGAAGAAAATCATACAAAGTACCAGATTGTGAATAAACCAAATCTAAGTACTGAGCTCGAGTGATGGTTTCTTCCTCCGTGACCATGCCACCCATAGCGACATCGCGAGCGATCGGGGGTAAAAGTGATTTAGTGAACCATTCTACCAATAATATGTCAAGAATGATTACCTTGATCATCCTTCATCGTCATCTCCACTCATGAATATGGTTAGAGATATGCACGGAGTTAGTTTGACGAAGGGGGGTCAAGAGTTCAGTACCCATCTCGTAGCAAATAGGTAGTTGAAAGTGCATGAGGAAAGACATGGAAAGGGAGTTGAAATCATGAAAATAAGCGCGTTGTAGTTCAATATACCACTTTGCTGCAGAGCCAGTAAGTGTTCGTTGGAAAAGATGCAAACATATAGAATCATCCATGAGGGATTTTGATGAACACCACAAATGGAAAGTCATCACATGGTTATTTGGATCTTGGCCAGATTTTCCGTCAAATTTCAGAATATCAAATGGAAGTTTAGCTGGAATAACTGGCCAAACCAGTGAATGAAAAATAAGATCATTAGTTAATCGAGAAAAGTCTGGGAGATCCAGAGTCGCAAGGAAAGGTATTTGTCGGTTAATTTTCGGATGACACTGGTGTGGCATAGGAACACCAGTAGGACCATAAACTGGGTTAGGTGGATAGTTGTAACCAGTAGGTCCTTCTAAATACTATTGTTACTAACCAGGATAAACAAGATTCAATGATGGTTGAGAAACATTTTCATAAACTGGTGGGTTCTGAGCATTGTAAGCCGGGTGATTTGCCTGCCCAGAAAGAGGATGAACAGTGTGCCCTTGAGGAGGGTAAGGAGTAGATCCAGGAGGTGGATACACATTAGACCCATGGGGAGGATAAGGTTGTTGTCCTTGAGGACTCCAGGTGGTGTTTGGGATGACGCACGGATAAGGTTGTCCATAAGATGGTCCGGAAGGAACAGGATTTCATACTCCTCCTTATGGGTTATGATATGAGTTCCCCCCAACATGGGGTTGGGTAAATGTGCCTCCAGAAGATACTCCCCGGGATTGTGAAGGGTTTCTAGCAGACAAAGGTTTCCCCCCTACCAGCAGTGGATTAATGATCGGGGTATGACTGGCAAAGGGAGGTTTCCCTCTGGGAAGAACATGAAAAGGGGGTTGTTCCCCAGGAGGGGTAGGCCTACCATAGGATGGTGGTATTCTAGGAGGGACAGTTCCACTAGATGGTGGTTTCCCTCTAGTCGGTTGTATTTGGTTGGCAAGGGTCTGCATTCTTGGGTGAAAAGATGTCCCAGCAGGATCATGCGGAACATGTGGAGTTGTAGAGTGAAAGTTCGTAAAAGCAGGGGTAGGGATCGAAGTGCCTAGGAAATGAGTAGAGGTGATGAGTCCAGCATTAGGATATACTTGTGCTTACCCAATAGTAGGGTTAATGACCTTCTCGATGGGGTGATTCATCATTTGACCAGATGGCCCACTTTCAACAGGAGGGTCATGAGGATTAAAGGGTTGTCGAAAGGATTCGAAATGCTCATAGAGATCGCGTCCTGATGAATTCCTCCATACAAAATGAGTAGGTGTGGAATTTGTATCTACTACAGTGGTAGGACGAACATGATTCCTATACTCATCACCAAAGGTTGGTTCTGTGGATCCCATATATGTTTCGGTAAAATCTCTCTCGGGTAATTGTGGGACCCCTTCGTCTATGACATTCCCAAGGGATTCTAAATGAAGAAAAAGTGGTTCGAGAGGGGTTACCAACACAGATGCAGTGTGATGAATGGGATTCTCAACTGTAACCAAAGCACCTTCTGAGTTATCTAACGGAGGAGCAACAACACTTCCAGCGTCAAATTGATTTTCTACCTCTCCACTGTAGTTATCTTCTGGATGGTTAGGAGGTAAGGGTTAGCCTTCCAGAGGCAGCCCTTGCATCCTACGTGATCGTTAAATACCTTTATCGTCTACAAGATCAATTTTGGAGAATAATGGTACACGCTAAAAATCTAGGGCCAACTAACAAAAAGAAACAACATACGCTAATAAAATCTAGGAATCAAAACCAAGCAAACAAAACTTCTCTCAATGATCGTACTATTTGGTGATGAAATCCAACATAACATGATCAAGTCAAGAAGGGGATGGGGTATGGTGGAACATTTACAATGGTGACCTGATTAACGGAATTTCACCTTGGTGCAATCTTCCATGCAGTAATTGTGGATTTACCCTCCAAGGAGCCCGAGTGAGTTTGACCAATGTTTGTCCCGGGTACAGTGAGAATTACCTTCACTGTTACCTCATGTAAGTACCTAAGGATTATGGAAACTATGGACAACAACTCATAGTCAGCCCCTGGGCGGGTATAGTCGACAGTCCGATCTGAATGTATGGGCAGGACAACAAGTCCAAAATCAACTCAATAGGCTCCCACACATAATTGTGGGTATACCTTCAAGTGACCCCCAATATACGATTTGACCACTACAAACAGTTGAACCACAGAGGGATAATCTCTGTAACTCACCCGAATGTGACCTCGTGTGTAACCCCTGTGTGAGAGGGGGATACCAGAAAGCCTATACGACAATTGGATCTGATTCTCCCTATCTCAGGATGCTAATGTTCATTTGGAAAACTTTGGAGAGTTGTACTCACAGCCTAATCCAAAGTGCTAATCCTAGTCTAATGTTGGTGGAAGATCCTAAAAACAAAAATGTTCTAGATAATTTTTAATTAGCATTGATTTTATGGTTGTTCTTTACTCAAAAGGGTGTATGACAATGAAACTGATGGTATGATGACTCAATTCCCAAAAAATATGCACAAGAAAATGATAAGGAATTGTTTCTTTCGATGAATGGCTATTTAAGGGAAAGAGAGAAATTTGTTTTCACTATCAAACACTAATATGCAATGTCCTCAATCAATTTGTTTCTCACTCAAATTCGATGCAATGCTAAAATTTCAGAAATGCCTTTTAATATCCAAACCAATCACTGAAATAGTTCCTTTTGCTTATATGTGAATGATAATCAGATGCAATACTTCTAAATGTCAATCAGACTTCAAGATTTAAACAATCAGAAGAAAACTTCACACAAAACAAAAAATACACTCTCGTCGTGAAATAGACAAGAAGGAAAAAGATAACCAAATTGCAAACAAGAACCAAAAAACCTCAAACAAAAGAGAAATGATGGAAAGTTGACCTCAAAGATCAAATGAAAAGTTCACAGACCTTTGGATTTCCTCACAAAAGTTTTCACTCAGTCAAATAAAGGAAAAGAAAACAACAAGTTAACTCTAGGTCAGCAAAGACAAAGAGTGGCTTCAAGGAAAGGAAAGAAGATGTCAAAATACCAAACAAAAGAGGATGAATTCTCAGAAATAAGGGTGTTTGAAAGCCAATATCAAGATGGACTGAGAGTATGGGATGCTGAGCAAATACCAAAAGCCAGAAATAGCTTCAGAAGATGAAAATTATGGAGAATTTCTCACAAAAATGGGGTAGCGCTCAGGTGTAAGGGGAAATAGAGAATTCCAGTGCTCTGTGTAAGGCTAAAGGGGAGTGTTAGTGCTCTGACAACAACAGGAGGGGAGAGATCTTCTCCAAAAACTCAAAAAATGAAGGAAATTCAGTCAATTAGGGTGATCCTGATGACATAATGAGGCAATCAAACAAATATAAGAATAAAAAGACAACGTGGAGAAGATCAAATCAGTGGACAAAGGGACAAAACAAGATCTGGGAATGGAAACAAAAATCAGAGCTCCTCCCCAGTGGAGTCGCCAATTTCTGTTGCAGGTGAATCCCCCTGCGGACAAGTGGATTCCCTCTTGATCTCTAGACTCCTAAGACCAAGATAGAAAAGTGCTTAACATGGAAACTGACTTCCTTTTAGATCCTATCAAGATAATGAATGAAAGAGAAGGAGAAATATATGTACCTTATTAGCAACGTTTTTCCTTGCAAAGTCATGGTTAAGCTTTGATCCTGAGCTCCCTGATAGATCTAGTAAGACAAACAAAGATACAATGGAATTCCTACTCTACTGATATTAGCTCAATCATAGATCCAACTACTATAGAAAAACTCATATGGAACAAGCACAAGTTTGAAAGAAATAGGCCAAGCATTGATCATTTAATGAGAACAAGTAAAAGTACTTACAATCCTTTGAATGAAGGTGCAACAACCTCTTCCAGTTCTCCTTGTCCAACCCCTTTGCTCAATTAATCTCCACTGATTTCTTTGATGACATCTCACTCATGAGATCATAAGTTTCACATCTCCAATATTTTCCATGTACATTTCACCATGAGAAGGCCTCCTTATATAACCTTGGAGAGGTCCAACTACTTGAGAGATATTTGGGATAAGTTGAGGATTCCTCTCCTTTAGTTGAGGATGTTCCCTAAGATCATGCCTTGACCATATATTCGAATCCAACTACCTTCAGGAGTTGAGGGATTCTTCCCTGATTTGCCTCAACAAACCCAAAATTTGCCAAAAAATGGGCAAAGCTCCCCAAAAGGGTGCATGGGGCACTCAAGCACTCCCCCAAAGAGGCTCAGGGAGCGCCAACACTCCCTAACAGTGGGTAGGGGAGTGCTCCTCTCCAAAATTCAGTTTTTGAGTGTTTTTTCCATGGAAAAAGGCTTGTACTTCTTGTCAAGTGATTTCTCTTCTTCCAAACCACCTTTTGAGGTGTCTTAAGTGTCTTCATGATGTCATTAGAGGCACAACATATGCAAGATGGCAGTATGATGTTTTTGACACTTGCAACACCTATATTCAAGATGTGACACTTGTGGACAATATCTGACACTTACAACACTCTTATGACGACACTTGCGACACTATCGAAGTGAGTAATTTTGAGGTCTAACACCAAGACATGGGAAGAGGACATGTCTTGAGTTCCTTATTCTAGTGTTGTTGGAATTTTGATGTATGCAATGGTTTGTACTAGATCATGATTTTTTGTAAATGCACTCTCAACTATAGAAGTTAAATACATGGAAACCACTTATGGTTATAGAGATTGTGTTTAAGTATTGTGTTTGTATAGAAAAATGTAAGGGTATTGTGGCTGTTAGAGTGAAATATTCCTAGAGAAGAACCTTACTTATTATTCTAAGACAAAACACATTGATTTTCAATATCACTTTGTGAGAGATATGGTTGAAGACAAGAAGATGGTGTTGGTGAAGGTGGACACTTTGAAGAATATCACATATTCATTGACAAAGTTTGTAACTACTAAGAATTGTTCTTGGTGTAGAGGAGCAATGGGCATTGTTTCCCTAAATTTTTGATATTTCAATCACTGTCCTTGTTGTATGTAAAGAAAACAAAAAGTGGGAGAATGTTGGGTATGTGTTATTTTTGGGTTGTTTTTGGTCTGTTTTTGGGTGGTTTTTGGCCCGTTGTAATATAAATCCAATTAAGGAATCTAATTTGGTTGATGAATTAGGGTTTTGGATTTCGTGAAATCATATATATTATATTGTAAATGGTTAAGTTAATACAATGAGAGTTAGAGGTGTGGCTCTAAACATTTGTTGGTTTTCCCAGTTAAGGGCTTCTAGGGTAAATTTTTTAGTATTGTGTGTGAATTCTATTTTTCTCCTTTTTATTTTATAAATAATCTTTGTGTGCATTGTTATACTGTAAAGGTTTAAAATGTACTATTTCTTCCAATTGACAAGGAACTCCATAATTTCTCTTGGTATGTTCTTCCACTTGGAAGGTTCTTCAACTTGGCAGGTTCTTCCACTTGGTAGGTTCTTCCACTTTTGTTGCTCCTATAAAAACAATCTTGTTTCTCCCAATGATATTGGTCCCTTTTCAATAAATTATCATAAATTCATACCAAAATTTATAGCCACATATTATATTATCATTCCTCCTTCTAACCTCTTTTGAATCACCATAATTTGAACTTCCAATCAAAATTTATAATAATTTTAAGTTGACACACATTTTAAAGCCTTGATTTGTGGTCTTCTTTGATGGCTGACCTTGAGCCTATTACAAATTTTCCAATTGTGATATTATGTTGTTGATATTTGCAATGTTTAATGTGATATTTCCTCTTTAGGTTCCTATTAATCCTATATAATTTGGACCTTCTAAGGGAATGCTATGGTGGAATTACTAGAATCTACTTATTTTTCCCTATTTCAAGAGAGAATTAGTATGACCTATCTCTACACCTATAGTACTTCAATATGTGAAATTTATACCTATAATACCTTGATACATCATCTTTTGAATGGACCCAATATTAATTTAAGAAATGTTTTGGGACTGAGAAAAAAACCTAACTTGTATAACATATACCACCAAAATTATAGTGTATTCAAATGTAATTTTTTTAATCAAAGATACTTAAATGTTTATTCTTCCAAACCCAATAAGTGGCACTCAATTTGGACCTAAAAATATTAAGATATGATTCCTATATTGAAACCACATGTTTAAGCCTAATTTGAGGGTCAAAAAAAAAAAAAAAAACTTTAAATTGTATGCCCTATCACTCTGAAAAGATGGAAAATTAGATTCTAAATTTATTTCCCAATGTACTTTGATATTTCCCATAAAAACCTTGAAATTTATACGCTATTACAACAATCCAAAGAAAATTTAGAGAGAAGATGGTAAGATGTCTTGATTGAAGGAGACAAACCAAAGATTACCCACTCTAGTACCAAATGCTATTGTCCAGTTAGCCCATATCACATAAGATTAGAAAGAATAAGTAATGCAATGGCTTGATAATGATAAAAAGTGTGAATAATGGTACCAAATGTTAATAAAATTAGACCAAATAGCACAAAAATAGAAAGAATAAGCAATGCCACACCTTTAGAATGACAAAATCTAAATGAATAACAATGCCACTTCAAAGGGGAAACCTCTTTTACACCTAATGTTTATAAATAAATCCTAATGATTCTAAAACTAGATATCATTGGTATATATAGGAAATAAATGGTACAATTACAAATAATGGTATGACCAAGAATGACAAATATCATATAACAATAGTAATGTAATGGCCCAAGACATAGGGTCTTAACATGTAGGATAGACCCTATGGATAAGGGAGTTCAAACTAAGAAGTTTGGATAGTTGTTTTAGGAACTTTGATATTAATGAAGATGGATATAACAAGATTTGGTTTGTTGGAGAATCAAAGTATTAGGTAGATTAGAGAGCTAGTATTCCAAGAGATAGGTGGTGTCTAAAGCATTGTTACAACACTTAAGCACAAGAAAGCATATCTTAATATTCACAATAGTGTAATAAACCAAAAACGATTTCCATACACAACACATTGTAACACTTGTTCTTAGATTGACCCACAGGGACATATTTTTGTAGCACCAATATGTAACCAATTCCATTAAAGTAGGGAATATGAGGTCCACAAATATTGGTGATGATGCATAACAAACTTCTTGATTTCTATTTTTTATATGCACCAGTTGACTCCTTTGTTATAATTTCTTGACTAGTCGAATGCCTAATCGACCATTTGGTTGGTCCCTTAGTAGAGCACTCAATCAACCAATAAATTGAATTTCTTAGTAAACTATATACTATCAATTTATTTTCTCTAGAAGATCCATAGATGCGATGAACTTGCATAACCCATTTTTCCAACCCCCCGCCCCCCTCCATCAAAAAAATGATTTGGAGATTCAAGAGGTTAAATTACTTATGTACACCCACCCATAATTATAGTTTCTTGAAGCCCAAAATTTCATAAAGTTAGCTTCTAATAGAGGCTTCATAAATATATCAACAACATGATCATCTCTCATACAACAAACAAGATTCACAACATGGAACCATGTTGGAGAATCATAGGATTAGGTAGATTGGAGAGATAATGATCCAAGAGAGAGGTGATGTTTAAAGACACTATTACAACACTAAGAACAAAAAAACATAGAATAACATACATAATAGTGTAAGAAACTGGAATATTACAACACAAAACAAATTACAACACCTTTTCTTATATCAACCCATAGGGTTATATTTTTATAGCACCAAGTTGTAACTAAATCCCTTGAAGTGAGGAATACAAGGTCTACATAGATTGATGAGTGCACACAACAAACTCCTCAATTTTTACCTTGTTCTGTGCACTATTTGACTACTTTGTTTTAACTTCCTGAATAATTGAATGTGTATCCTACAATCGAAGTCCCTTAGTCAAACACCCATTTGACTCTCTTAGTTGACTATCCATTGGCTATCTCCAAAGGATACAAGGTGTGATGAACCTGCATAACCTACTTTTACAACATGGTGGAATATTTCTAACTAAAGTATGTTGGGTTCGTTGATGGTGACAAAAGAATTGAGTGGGGGAGCATGTAAGGTATTTTCCCCCCATGGTATGGTATATGAGTGTTGATGGACAGTGTCTAATGGAACATGAAAACTTGGTGACTAAATTGGAATGAATCTATGGAGTGATGCCCAATGTAATGGGTGGATTATTGGATCATATTAGATCCTTTTATGTTAGTTTTGGTAGTCAATTTCACATGGTCTCTTGAGAATACATTTAGGAGTCAGCTAGAGATGGAGTATTGATTGATTATGTTGATAAAATTTTGTCATTGATGTCAAAGTGGAAGTGATGATGATGATGTGGTAGTAATAATAAGGATGTAACAATGATGATGATGATGATGTGGAAATGAAAAAGAGATATTTTCTGAGTATTGAAGCCATGAATCCAAGTGAAGAAGACTTGATATTTTTTGAGTATTGAAGCCATGAATCCAAGTGAATAATCCTTGAATCCATGAAGCCAAGTAAATAATCCTTGAAGCCATGAAGCCAAGAGAATAATCCTTGAATACTTGTTGATGAATCCTTGAAAAGCCAACATGCAGTAGTCAATCCATGAGGATAAGTCAATGTCAAATAAAATTGAAGAATCCCCTGAAACTGTAATGATGTTTCCACTTGAATAATCCTTGAAGTGCCTTGAAGGAGCCTTGACATAAGTGTATATAACTCCAAATTGGTCCCCTTATGGCATAGATTTTAAGCATGGCCCTCATGGGATGAGATAACATGTGGTTGTTTCCACATTCCCACTTTGATTTGTACACAAATGGAGCATTTAAGGATCCTTGAAGAATCCATAAAACCAAGTGAAAAAACCCCTAAAGTCAAGTTAATAAGCCTATATATGTCCAAGATAAAGATCACAAGATGGAGATTGTTGAAAGTATTATTTGTAGTCAATTTGGATACCCTATATTTGAGGGAATGTTTACCCTACATAACTAACTAAAATGGAAGAACAAGTTATATGGTTGGAAATATTATTCCAATACGTTTCCAATGGTATATGGAAGTCCCTCTAACTCCATAGGAATGAGGAGATATGAATTTTTTTGTCCGACAAATTGAGGTCGACTCAGCTAATTTTTGGGAACATAATTACTATAAATACATGATACGATTTTTCATTTTTAGAGTAACCAACGAAGAGATAAATTCCAAGGTGTGCTCAAGGTGTTAGGTTGTCTTTCTGGTATGCATGATAAGTCTAAGGGATTCTCTTAATAAGGGAAAAATTCCAAAGGAAGATGAAGTCTTGTGAAGATTTGTTCTAGGGTTTTTCTTTGAAGGTCATCTTGGAATTTTTTATATAACTTTTGTTATAGAATGATTCAGATAGAAAAACTTGGAGTTGTTTTAGAAGATATAGAAAGAATATTGGGTACAAATTTAAGGTATTTATTCATTACAGGTTTGGACTCATACTCAATGGTCTTTAAGGTTTTTACAACTAGGGTTTTCTTCTCCAAAATGAATCAACTTTCCATTTTCACTATAACTTGTTTTTTGGGATGACTCAAGGAGAAAAAATTGGAGGAATTTCATAGAAGATATTGAATAAGATTGGGTACAAGTTTCAGATACTGATTCATTACAAGTACGCAGTTATATATGTTGTAGTTGGTTAGGGTTTGTGACTAATCCAAAAACTAGTCCCAAACAAGTGTTTGCGATAAAACAGTTATATCTGAAGCTTGGTAGGTCCAAATTGAATCCCATTTGTTTCATTATAAGGACAAAAAATCATAATATCTGAGTTCCAAGTTTCAAAATCAGAAATAGAAAATTGAGCTCATGGTGAATCTTACAAATTTGCAGATTTGAGTTGTTTGTTTTCATGATGTTGTCGTGAGTTGATCTTGTCGTTACTGGAAGTTGTCGTGAATGGATGTTACCTTCAACGGGTGTTTTCTTTAGTGCTTACATTCTGTGAATGATTCTATGAGGCTTGCTAGGGTTTGAAGGATTGTCTACATAATGAAACATGCAAGTCAAGTGATAAGTAATATGGGTATGAATATCTTAGATTAGTGATATCTTATTGAGTTGGTGCTCAGTTGAGAAGATTATTGCCTTCATTCAGCAGGTTGGTGCCTGTGTTTTAGGGAGTGGGTGCTTCATTCCAGTTATATCTAGTAAAACCAAGGGGTTGGTGCCTCCTTCCAGTCGGTGCCGGTAAATGAGGGAGTTGGAGATTCCTTCAGGTTGGTGTCTTTAAATCAGGAGGTTGGTGCCTCCTTCCAGTTGGTGTTGGATAATATTGGAAGTTGGTTCTTCCTATGAATGTAATAGGATATAACAAAAATCATTCTTTGGGTTTCCACATAAAAATCATTATGTTCTGTGTATGGTTTTTTATGATTATGAATGCCATTGTTGATTGTTAATGTTTACATGATGTGCTTAAGGTTAAAAATGGTAAAAAGTGCTCAATCTCCGTTCACCCCCCTCTCAGTATTGGTGAATATTCCAACAAATTATTCAACGAGGTTGATGTACTTGATTGGGAGAACCAATTCATTGATCCAATGGGGTCATATGGTCCATGTATCTAACGAGGTTAGTTGTGTGTGATGATTTGGTCAAAGGATTAGGTTGCAATTTCATTGGTTGATTATTCAATAAGGAGGCTAGATTACTTCATTGTAAGAATGAAGATATTCATCCAACAAGGTTGGATGAACTATTTGGTATATCAGGTCTACTATGTGGGATAACTTGGTAAGAGGGATTGGGTCATGTTGTGACTAATTAAGTACTTAATTAGTGGACTGAGGTTATTGACAATTTTTACCAAGATAATCACTTGATTAGTTCAAGTGTACCACACAACAAATGAGGTTGGCTCAGTGGGATTGAGTTAATTTCCACTAGTATAGTAATTGGACCATTTTTTTTATGGAACCACTCGACTAGGGACATGTACTTGGTTGATGTACATGGTATTTGATTGGTGAGGGATATCCAATTGGGATCAAGGGTGGAACTAAAGGAATATTATGTATAGTTGGGTAGTTAATCAAGTCATCCAAGGATGAATTATTGTAGTGAAATGAATTCATCTAGGATAAAATAAGCATGAAGTCCATGGATGATTTTAAGGATGAAAATTTATTTTAAAATGTAGAAACCTTTGTGAATCTTACTAATCCTTCATATGCCAACTATAAATGTTTGGCGATACTTTTGTAAAAATATTCAAATTTCTAAGGATTTTATATAGTTTGTATAAAATTTTTGAGATTTTTAAGGTAAAATAATTTTATCCTATAGAATTTTGGCGAATCATTTTTAGAATGGCGAATATTTTTTTGGGAAAAACCATGGAAAATTAGCCCATGAGCGAAATTTAGCCCCTTCATTGAAGTCATGGGTTCATTTGAATCAATTAATTTGGGCTCAAAATAGAAATATGTCTAAGGACATGATATTAGACACGACCAAGGATGGATTCAATTGGAGAGAGAATCAACTAGAGGGTTGAGTCCTCCAACTAGAAACAAAACACTAGTTGTCAATAATGATCTTGTTAATAAATATAACAAGCAAGAATTCATGGGTTCATTTAGATAAAATAATCTATTCATCTAGGATAAAATAAGCATGAAGTCATCGGTTCATTTGAATCAATTCATTTGGGCTCAAAATAGAAATATGTCTAAGGACATGATCTTAGACACGACCAAGGATGGATTCAGTTGGAGAGAGAATCAACTAGAGGGTTGAGTTCTCCAACTAGAAACAAAACACTAGTTGTGCATAATGATATTGTTAATAAATATAACAAGCAAGAAAAGAACTTGGTGTAAAAGGATTTAATACATTCTCAGCATATGTATTCATATCATGATATCAATTTATAGTACATGGACATGACCACCTCTAGATCTAGATCTCACTAACAACTCATCAGTGGATAATGAAGACATATCATCATTAAGTAAGGATGAAAACTCATAAGAAGATGGTATAATACTTTGTTATTGTCTATGGATTCACAGTCTAAGATTCCCTCCTAAATCACAAGTTTCAATAATTTTATCAGTAAGGTGACAATAACTAGCACATAAATGGGTATCATCTTCAATATCAAACTTCTTAACTAAGATTTTATGAAGATACGCATGAAAAACCACTAAATCTAGATTTTGAATGGTTCATCTAAAATGATCTTTGAAAGAGAGTAGAAGTTTTTGAAGTGAACAACTTCTATGTTTGAACATTCCTTGATTACTTGATAATTTGATCATTTTCCAAGTAAGTTGGCTAGAAGAAACTAGTGTCTTCTACTATTTGGTGAAAAAATAGGATCACCATTCTACTATTAGTGAAAAAATAGGATCACCAAATTTATCTATGAATTTTGACACAATTAGGTATCAAACAAAATCCTAATGAATAGTTGAAGAGATCATCCATGTTGGAATTCCCAAATTTCGATTGATTTTTGTGATTAATAGGAATTTGAAAATTGAACCCTAACTACCATCATGTATTTTTGATATTCCTCCCGTATTATATGCAACATGAAAATATTGTTGAAGGGATCCAAGCTTGATATTTTCGATTATTCTATTCTTCCATTGCATCTAGTGGTTTTCTGGTTGACCGATAACCATTTTGACTTGATTAATGAGGTGGTTTTGGTTTTCCACAACCATTTTCTCTTGATACCATGTATCTAATGGTTTTTGTTGACCACTAACAATTTTTATTTCATCAATTTACTCCCTCCATTAAGGTGCAAGAGAGTACTATTTTATCAATGTACTCAATTTTCAAATTTTAGAATGGGCCCCAATCATGCCCAAAATCTTCAATTGGAACAATTGTTTGAAAGCATTTTTCATTTGTGATTTTTTCATACAAATGTGCCTTTACCTATGTATAAACTCAAAGGTAATACTTATGCAACTTCTTGACTTTTTGATTCCACCACCAAGAACTTATCCAACCATAACAAACTATTTTATTTTTTATCTTTCTTCCTCTTTTTACATATATCTTAATGATGATTTGTCTTGCCACAATGAAGACAAGAATGGAGGTCAAAAGATCGATTCTCCATGTGACCAACTCAATGGAAATATTGGAATTTATCATTTTGATGTTGAACCACAACAAGTGAAATGGAATCTCCTTGATTGGCAGTAGATTGGTTTGGAATAGTCAATAATATGAAAGATAACTTCCTTCTCATATCCAAGTCGTATTTTTTGTTTGTTGTTATGGATTTCTTCCCAAGTTTTGATTATAGGCTTGAAAAGATGATCTTGTATCCATGGAAGTTGATTTACTACATGTTGTCGCACCATAACTTATGCTTCATTTGAATACTCATATATAGTTTCATTATTGTGTTGACCATGTGTTGATAGTTGATTGGAATATCGAATTTGAAATTCACGGACATCAAATTTGAATAAAGGATTGTTCTGAACAAAGACTAGTTCATAATGTTGTGGAAGTTGTTGATTCTTGAGCTATATTTCGTCATCCTAGAGTTGTGACCGATTCTGAATAAGCTCAACTTTGTTTTGTGAAACTTGCAAACAAGTTAGAATAGATTGAGTATTTCCTTTGTTGATTATGATTATGTTTTCCTCCATAGTGATTATTAGAGTGTTTAGTAACTTTGATAATTCTTGAATTCGAGCCATTTAAAATATTGAATGAGGCCTCCTTGTGTAGGTAGGTCTTAGTACAATATTCTTATCTTAAAAATTGTGATTGAATTGACAAAAAGGGGGCTTCTTGTAAATCTATCCTTTGACAATAAGACTTGACAATTTCAATTTAGACTCAGAAATTGGAGGGTGTTGAGTTTAATTGATAATGCACTCAACAATTACAATACAATTCAACTGAATGAAAATTGGAATTGATGTTTCTTTTTGTTTTTCATTGAATGTTGATGTGATTGAAAACTTGATTTCTTGAATATGATTTGTTGAATGATCAAGTTATTATGCCTTTTTACTCCATCTGTGTAAGGTTGATGTAGATGTTTAAATAGCAAGTTTCAAGTGTGAATACAATGTGTCAAAACTAGACTGAATACACCATCATGCAATCAAATAAGTCATCACACAATGCTCATTTTCTCTCCCCATTCAATTTTTGGATTGGTCAAGAACACAACCTAAAAATAAACAATTTTATTAAGTTTCTCAATTCTTGCTTTTTCAAACTTCCCAAAGTTTGAAAAGATCTCCAATCTCTTGAAATAGTTTACAATATCCTCAATATTGGTTCAATAATAAGAACCTTTTTTCATATTTTGGTTGGATAAGAACCCTTTTCAAACATAGTTCTTGAAGCTCAAAGTTATAACGATAAATCCTCTCACTCTTAATTCAAACCAATATCTTCCAAAAAGACTCATTTACAAATATAGGAACTTAAGCCTGCAATAATACTTTCACAAGGTGTTAGAGAAAACATATAATGTCTTCAAACTTTCATAGATTGACATGACAAATCAAATGATCATCATTGGCTTGACTTTACCACTGGTATACATTATAGACTATACTCCTTTTTTTAAATTGTTTTCTTGTTTCAAATTATGCATTTGGATAAAACTGTTAAAAAAATAAATCAGATACCTCCTCTCTAGTGGGTGTTGTTGTTGTGAGTACTAGCTCCAAAGCATCCCAAATCGTTCTTTACGTGCTATCTATGGTTCAAGGCTCACTTCATCGCTAATATTTCATTGTTGATGTAACACCCCCGGTTTTTATCCCTATGACTAGAATGAATTATGTAATTGTGACTTAGGTTGGTAAGTCAGTATGTTGAAAGGCCTGAGTGCCTAGAAATGTAATACTTCACACACACGCGCACATATAATGCATCGCTAGTTGCAATACAAACAAGAGAGAGGGGGATATGATTCCACCAGAGAGGGTGGATAAAGGGGATAAGTCTTTTATTATTATTTTTAATCACCCATCTTATTTTTGGTTGGGAAAAGTGGTTGCATGAGCTTCTTAGGGAGGCCATGTGGTTCTTGATTTCCAAAAAGACTCATTTACATAGATAGGATCTTACACCTACAATAATACTTTCACAAGGTGATAGAGAAAACATATAATGTATTCAAACATTCATTGACTGACATATCAAATCAAATGATCATCATTGGCTTGACTTTACCACTAGTATACAATTATTGACTACTCCAAAGCATCACAAATCGTTCTTTATGTTCTATATATGGTTGGAGGTTCACTTCATCAATAATCATTCACTGGTGATGTAACACCCCTAGTTTTGGTCCCTATGACTAGAATGTATTATGTAATTGTGACTTAGACTGGTGAGCTTGTATGTTGAAAGGCTAGAGTTCCTACAAATGTAATGCTTCATATGTATTAATAAAATACATCATTGGCTACAATATGGACAAGATATAGGGGGATATGATTCCATGAGAGAGGAGGGATAAATGGGATAAGTATTTTATTATTATTTTTATTCACCCATATTGGTTTTTTTTGGGAAAAGTGGTTACATGAGCTTCTTGGGGAGGCCATGTGGTTCTTGATTTCTTGTAACTATATTAAACCCTCTCTTAGGTTATTTGGGGATTTTTCTTCATTAAATGGTTCTTCATTCATTTTATTATTTTCTTTCTCATCTATGTGCTCTTGGTCTGAGCATGGAAACAAACGGCTGGAGGAGGAGAGCCATTGTGAGATTGATGTGAGGAATTATTGATCATTCCAGGAGGGAATGGATGCTTGTGTGCATGGGATTGATGGAAGCACTGAAAGAACTATCCATAACTAAGAATCCTTAGAGTTCACATCATTTGGATTCCCTTACCAGTAGCACTGGATCCCTAGAGAGAAATGGAACAACTTGAGGGATTGCATGGCAGAGAAAGGGGTTCATTTCTTTGGGTTTTGCAACATGAAGGGGGAATATAGTTGTAAATTAGGATTACTATGTGGTTGGGAAAACATGAGAGGATATTAGTTAACTACTATGTGTAGAGTCGTCCTAGGACCCATCCTTATGGATTCATATCCTTGGCTTGGGGGTGACCTATTGTTGAGATTTGGAACAACAATGTCTATGGTTGGGAGGAAAGTCCTTGGTCTGCAGCGAGTTGGTGGATGGTTTAATGAATGCTAATTTCTATCTATGTTTTCTTGTATATTTATATTTCGTTGTGTATTATTATTATCTCTGAGATAATGTGTTTATGATAAGATTGTTGTTGTTAATGTTGTGCATGGAATACTATTAAGAATTATTTTATGGTTTAGCACGTTTTGGTTAATTGCATGCTTGGATTCATGTTCTTGATTAATTAAAGATTGAAACATTAATTTGAAATCATTACAAGAGGGTGAAATTGGAAGTACTTGGGAAATGGGTTTGTTTCAGATAAGTATGGGTGTGTTTCAGATCAATATCTTGGAAAATCGTTTTGGTATTTGTTGTACAAGGTATGTTACAAATTGGTTTTCAGAGCATCCTTGAAGTGGGTGTTTTGAGATAGTGTGGCTCATCTTGGTGGTTGGGTATGTTAAAAAGTGGTATCAGAGTTGTAGGCTACAACATCAAGCCTTCAAGGCCCTACTACAGGACTGAGATTTTCTTTTGAAATCAATTATTTTCCTACAGGACAACATAATTGTTTGCATGAGGATTTTTCTTTTAAAGGAAATTATATTACTATGGAACAACATTATAGAGGAGGATTGTGTGGTTTAACATTGTCTTTCCATCCATAGAAACCATTTTCAAGTGATTACTAATGGGCTTGGTGTTCCACGATACCTCATTTGCATGATTTGGGCATCAGAATCGAGAGTTATGCTTCCCAAAATTCCAGTACACATGAGTCGTAGATCAAGCCTCACATGGATCCAGAGCCATAGATTTGTGTTCTATGCCTTTTTTTCTTTATACCACATGCATAAAGGAAGGTTTTAATGAATTGTTTATTAGCAAAAGGAAACCCATTATGACTTGTGCATGAAGCATGAAAGATCCATAGAATCCTATAGAGTTGTGCATACGTTTAAATTTTGACTGCCACATCAGCGCCTAGTCCATATGTCTAGACAGTTCCCAGACCTCCTTTGTATGTGCCATATTTCAACTCATGATTGGGTTCATGTCTTTGCGACGTGTCATTAGAGGGTTGGTGAAGAGGTCAATACCCATGCATGAAGGCATCGGATTAGACCGGAGTTATAGAAGTGCCAAGGGGAAAAATCGATCCCCGGTGGCCTAATGGTCGAATCAGATCAGAGTCAATCGAGGAGCCGAATATAAGACTTGTGTGGGCCACCTGATAGCTCAGTGGGTCGGTGCCAAGTATATTAAGTGGTGTCGTGTGCAAGAGATTTGATACCCGGTGGGTCGATACCCGATATCCATAGTGAGTCGATGCCCCAGTTGGTTAATACCTCATTGCCTGATACATTGGTATACCAATACCCCGATGGACCAATGACCCGAATAACCGAATATCAGAAATATTTAAGTGTCGGTATCGGGCATGTTACAGATACCTAATATTCGATATGCAAAAGACTTTATGTGTCCTGATACCCAATGGGTCGATAGCCTGGATATCGGATATTGAAAATATTAAGTGTTGATATGGGCATGTTACACATACCCTGTACCTCGATGGGTCTATGCTCCAATATTCAATGCCAATTCATCTTCCACATCAACACCACGACAACAGATATTCACATAGGCAAGACTGTCCTACAATTTCAAAAAAATAAACAAAGTCTAGAGCCATTTTCTTATTTTGGCCATAAATGGAGAATATCAAGTCATATTAAGATGATTTTTTTTTTTCCACAAAGAGGAGATATACAAAAGTTCCATAGATAGTCATTTTTTATTTTTGTTTGGATTTGTTAGAAATTGCAAAATACTGGTTTTTAAACATTTGGATCTAGATCATTAACAAAGATCCAGATTAAGCTTAAATTCTTGGAGAGAGTCCACAAAGTATACATGAAAATAAACCATGAATTAATTGAATAAATTTCAAAGGGATTGGAATGGGGATGCTGAAATAGGACAAAATCCACTATTTTGGGCCACTTTTTGAGGATTTTTGAGATTTTCAGGAAAAAAAAAATGACCCCAGATCATGAAAATGGGAAATTTTATTTACTCGACATTTTATAAACTCACCAATACAAACAACTTTGGTGTAGACAATTTCTTCTAGAAGTACACATATTGAGAGATAACCAGTTTTGCTAAAGTATGGAAAAAGAGGTGAAAACGACAAAGTTTTCATTTCCAAACTACTGTAGTTTTCTACTGGAGAGTCAGATTGAAAATATGAGAGTTGTTGTGAATTCCTCATCATTATTATTATCTATGTATAATACAAATTTTTCTCTAGTTCTTGGCATATTTTCTTCTGCAATTGACAAAATTTGGTCTTTCAATAAAATTATACCCGTGGATAAAATGCACAAATGGGGTGAAAATGGCTTTCTCAGAAAACCATAACTTTCATCTTAGAGATCGGATTGGGGCATAAGAATAGTCATTGGAAATTTGATTTATAGAATAATAACCTTGAATTAGTATAATTGGGAGAAATGTGATATAATTCTTCAAGAATTGAGAAGAAGAATCGCCTATAACATTAATTGACAATTTTTTTTAATATGTGTAATTCTAACAAAAATGGTTGCTTGCACATTTTGCAGAATTAGAGGTATAATCAGATAAATTCAAGTCTAGGATTAGATATCGAGCTCATGGAAGCACGACAGATCCATTAGAAGTTGGTTGAGGCAATAAATAGCTACATGGCAAGTAATGAAAAGTGGATAAAGAACTCAAGAAGAGTGGAACAAAATAATTATTATTCATTTACTACAGAGTCTGAATGATTTGTAAGGCACAACAGAAAGAATCCTCACATAGGATATGTCGTTAGGATATTTAAAAACTTAGGAGTTAGTTAAGATCTACTTGGTCTAATGTGTCGTTAGGTAAAAGTGTGTTTTTTTAGTATGCATTTGTAGTTAGGAAATCCGACGGTCATGATATGTTCCCGACATAGAGTGATCTAATGGTTTATACTCTCCTCGATATTAACGACCACTGATCCATGGCTTAACACCCGATTGGTCCATGATCTCTATTTAAAGAGCATGGAGGGTCATTTTTCGATGATTGATTGTGAGTAATTCTCTTGTAAAATCTCTCTGTAATCTTTTTCTTTGCATTAATAAACTACTCCAAGTGGTCACGTTGGTTGGGGCCGTGGATGTTTCCCTGTAGGGGTTTTACCACATGAAAACATCGGTGTGTTGATATTTGATCTGGTTATGTGAGTGGTTACTGAAGGTGTTCATCCTTTGTTGGAATACCTGTGTTTTCGAACATGGTATCAGAGCCTGTTTTAAGACTCACTATTGTTGTAGATCGAAATCGTGAAGCCGAGTTGTCTCATCTCCATTTTATGTCATTTTTGTACATTTATGGGCCAAGAGAATTTTTCCATTGCATCTAGATCAATCGTTTCAGTCAGGAACACTTTTCGTTTCACTCTAAAAGGTTTCTTCTTGCCCAAGATACGACCATTACAGTTAGATTTGAAGGTATAAAGACTGAATACGCATTTTTTAAAATTTTTGCAAAGTATTATTTTGGTTTTATTTTGGTTTGATATTATTTGTTTCCGGGTTGCTAATATTTTAGACCTATGTATGCTCTTTGTCCTGCGCCTTGTGCGATCTCGGAAAATCAGAAATAGATAGGAAAATGTGCATCTTCAGGGTAAGCTAACCAAGATCTAACTCTTGTTGTCATCGAGAAGCGAAATTTTTTTCTTATGTAAAAAGGAGTTTTTTTTAGCACGCTCTCCAAGGTCATCTTCAACAACAACAGCAACAACAATCCTCTTGTGAAACAATACAATATGTCTTTCTAGACCATTTGGTTAAAAGTTGCCTTATTAAGTAAGAGGTCTTGAGTTCAAGTCTCTCTTTTGTTACTTTTTTTGAAAAAAATCATGCTAAAATTTTAAAGTGTATTTCACTTCAAGTATAAAAGTGAATCACTATAAGTAGCTTTAATATTTTATTTTAGAGTTATTTATTTTGCATGAAGTAACTTCATTGTAAAAGTGATCCCCACTTCTCTTTATAAAAGTGGGTCACTTCATAAAGAAACCTACACCACCAAGTGGTCCTTTGGTTATCGTTTATGCCTTTTTTTAAAAGGGCATAACTCTCACATCAGAAGTTTGTTTTAAGTGTCGTTATTTTTTTAAAACCGCATAACTTTTCAAGATCTTTCCATTCAGATCATCAGTTTCATTTTTTAAATCCATATTATCTTCATATTTAATATGGATTCTATAAGTAATCTCTTACTTACCAGCACCAACTACTTCCAATGGAAATCCCATATGGAGGATTTATTAAGAAGTAAAGTCTTGTACCGGATTACCTTGGGAAAGGAAGCAAAACCCATTGATGCTGATAAGAAAGCCAAATGGGATAATAGGAATGATGAAGCATGTGGATTAATCAGAATGTCCATCTCTCATGATTTAAGGTTCCACCTTCAATCAATTGATAAACCCAAAGAAGCTTGGGAAAAGATTGAATTTGTGTTTGGTAAACACAATATTATTCGAGCACAACATTTAGAAAATGAAGTACTAACTTTAAGTCCAAGTGATTTTTCTTGCATTGAAGACTATCTATCTAAGTTTAAAACACTCAGAACTTTATGTGAAGAATGTAAGATAAAGATAGATGAATATCGTTGCATCTATCTTATTCTTTCTAAGCTAGGTAGTGCATATTTTGTGTTTGTATCTACCTTTTATGCCATGCAGGAGGCTCTAGGGGAAACTTATCAAAAACTCAGTCTTGAGAACTTTTGTGATGCTTTGATTAGAGAGAAAGATAAGCTAGTACAACTTGGAGTGATCAACACTGTAGGTACCTCCAACAAAGCCTTAGTTGTCCATCAGAAAGATAAACCCAAGGATCGCAAGAAGCAACATCCTCGCCACAACAACAAGAAATATAAGGGTCCCAAACCCACTTAGACAACTTTTTCTCCTAATGGAGACAAAGGAACATCCAAATGTTTCAAGAAGATGGCATCTTTAGAAGCAATGATGAAGAAGCACAACATCAGTATTGATTCTACTTCTTCTTCTTCTTATCATGGACATTCTACTTCCGATGAGTGGCTTATTGATTCTGGAGCATCTTATCATATGGCTAAGGATAGAGACATATTTTCTACTCTAAATGAATGTAACACCAAGAAAATATTTGTTGGTGATGATAGATCTCTTAGTGTTGAAGGATTTGGAGAAGTTCAAGTAGAAAATGGTCATTTCAGTGATGTATTATGTGTTCCAAGTCTTTCTTGTAACCTTCTATCAGTATATCAAATCACTCATTCAGGTGAAGGTAAAACCGTAGAGTTTTCACCTCACCAAGTTGTAATCAAGGATCTAAAAGATCCTAAGCATGTTCTTGCAACTGGAATTGTTGATGATATTACTAGGTTGTACAAGTTTGACAACTTTGGGTCATCATATTTTTCATCGTTTTTTGTTGCTCATAGCGATGACTTGAGAAAACTTTGGCATGAGCGGTGTGGTCATCTAAACTATCGCTCATTGCAACAACTATGTAATCAACAGATGGTGACTAGTCTTCCTCTTGCTTCACACATAGATGGTGTTTGTGCCGGTTGTGTTCTCAACAAACATCATCAGGACAGTTTTGACAAACATGCCTCTTGGCACACCTTGGGTCCTTTGCATCTTGTTCATAGTGATTTGTGTGGTCCAGTTCCTTCTCCTTATTTTTCTGTGTGCAAGTATTTCTTAACTTTCATTGATGACTTTTCCAGACGTACTTGGGTTTACTTCTTAAAACTTAAGAGCGAAGTTTTTGATAATTTTTTGGCCTACAAGGCCCTTGTAGAAAAGCAATATGGACATCAAATTCAAAGGTTAAGAACAGATAATTGAGTCAAATATGTGAACAATAATTTTACAAGTTACTGCACTACATAGGGAATCCAAATGCAACACATTGTTCCATATAAACCACAACAAAATGGTGTTGTTGAGAGAAAAAACTACACATTAAAAGAAATGGCCAATTGCATGATCCAATCTAAGGGATTAAGTCTAAAGTATTGGGTGAAATCCATCATCTGTGCAAATTACATAGTAAATCGCACTCCCACAAAGGCTCTTAAAAATATAACACCGGAAGAAGCTTGGATTAAAATTAAACTAGATGTAAGTCACTTCCATGTATTTGGCAGTATGGCATGGGCTCACATTCCTGATGAGAAAAGGAAAGAATTACAACCTAAAAGTGAGAAGTGTATATTTGTTGGTTATTCTGAAGATGTCAAAGGTTATAGACTTCTTCAAACACATTGTAATGAAATTATTATTAGAAAAGATGTTAAATTTGATGAAAATCTCTTGGTCTACGATCCTAATTCGACAGTTGTGCCTTCTTCGACCTGCGAGCCATCTTCGATGTTTCTGCCTTCTTGTTTTCTGGTTTCTTATTTAGATGATGACAATGAGGATGAAAATCCACCTTCGCCTACTGACCTTCCTCCATATGAGTCCTTTGAACCTAAACCAACACCATCTCCACCGCTTCCTAGATGGGTTCGTTCAACACAAGAAGCAGTTGGTGATCTTGTCAGTGATCCTTCATATCAGCGTCAGACATGTTCATAGTTTCAGCGAGCCTCTTCCCTTTGGGCTCAAGTTTCAGAAACTCATGATCCAAAGACATTTGTAGAAGCTTCAGGTCATCCAGATTGGGATACAACAATGAATGAAGAGTATCGTTCTTTAATGGCAAACAATACTTGGGATCTTGTACCTCTTCCAAAAGGAAGAAAACTTGACAGATGTAAATGGGTCTACAGAACTAAGTATGCATCAAATGGAAGTGTTGAAAGACACAAGGCTCGATTATTTTCCAAAGGATTTTTCGAAGTTGAAGGAATTGACTATAATGAAACCTCTTCCCCTGTAGCCAAATGAATTCCATCCACCTTGTTCTTTCCCTTGCATTTAACATGGATTTAACATCCATCTGATGAGGTCCATTAGATGGATGTTAAATCTCCCTTATTGCACAGAGATTTGCAAGAATAAATCTACATGGAACAACCTCTTGGCTATGTCCTGAATGACTCTAACCTTGTTTGTCGCCTTAATAAATCTCTTTATGGTCTCAAGCAAGCTCCCCGAGCTTGGTATGAAAAAATGGATATCTTTCTTATTTCCACTAGATTCTTTGCATGCCATTCTCATCCTAATGTCTATACCAAGAAAGTAGAAAGACATATCATAATCCTTGTCCTTTATGTTGATGACCTTATCCTTACTGGTAGTGACTCAAAAATTTTAAACCATGTGAAAACCATCCTTAAGAAGAAATTTGAAATGACAGACTTAGGTTTTTTGCACTATTTCCTTGGCCTCCAAGTTTTGCAAACCAATGAAGGAAATTTTCTTTCCTAGTCTAAGTATGTTTGTGACCTTCTTCATCGCTTTCACATGGATGATTGTAAACCAGCCCCTTCTCCCTTCCAGTCTGGAGTCAAGCTTACTACCACCTGTACTTCTCCCGAAGTTGATGCCACCCTGTACTGTCAGTTAGTTGGTATCCTCTTATACTTGACTCATACCCGTCCTGATCTTTCCTTTGTTGTTGGTATTGTTTCCCGATATATGCAAACACCCCATGAAAGCCATTGGAAAGTAGCTAAAAGGATACTTTGCTATGTCTGTGGTACAGTTCAGTTCGGGATACATTACATTTCAGGGGGGACTCCTTTATTGGTTGGTTTCACAAATTCAGATTGGGTCGGCAACCCTGATGATCGGAAGTCTATTGCAAGTTATGTTTTCATCCTTGGTTCAGGACCTGTCACTTGGGCCTGTAAGAAACAACAGGTTATTGCACTTTATTCAGTAGAAGAAGAGTAATGAGAAGCGTTAAATGCAAGTCAGGAAGCCTTGTGGCTTTGACAGATCCTTTCAGAGTTTGGATTCCAGCAGCAACATCCGACCACCCTTTGGTATGAAAATCAGAGTGCCATCAAGCTCACCAAAGACCCAGTTCAACATCAGTGTAGTAAACACATTGAGATACACATGCACTTCATCAGAAAGCTCATTCATGATCAAGTTATTGAAGTTCTCTTTAGCCCTACAAAAGATCAAGTTGCAGACATTTTCACAAAGTCTCTTATAGAAGCGAAGTTTTCCAAACTTCGATATATGTTACGAGTTCATGAAGTTGTCATTAAGGGGGATAGGCTCTAATTCCTCCTTCCTTCTCCTATTGTGTTACCATTGTAAATCCTTCAATCCTATCCCAAGTTGTTCTTAAGGGGGGATGTTAGGATATTTAGACACTTAGGATTTAGTTAAGATCTACTTGGTATAATGTGTTGTTAGGTAAAAGTGTGTTTCTTTAGTATGCATTAGTATTCATTTGTAGTTAGGAAATCCGATGGTCATGATATGTTCCCGACATAGAGTGATCTGACAGTTCATACTCTCCTTGATATTAACAGCCATTGATCTGTGGCTTAACACCCGATTGGTCCATAGTCTCTATTTAAAGAGCATGGAGGGTCATTTGTCGATGATCGATTGTGAGAAACTTTCTCGTAAAATCTCTCTGTAATCTTTTTCTTTGCATTAATAAACTGCTTCAAGTGGTCGCATTGGCTAGGGCCATGGATGTTTCCCCATAGGGGTTTTACCATGTGAAAACATCGGTGTGTTGATCTTTGATCTGGTTATGTGAGTGCTTATTGAAGGTGTTCGTCCTCTGTTGGAATACCTATGTTGTCGAACATATGCAACCAACGGGTGAAGAATTTCATTAATGGGAAAAGCAAGACTCCATATCCTTGAAGATAGAGATGTGTAGATAGCTACAAGCTTGATGTGAAAGAGAACAAGGAGCTTAGGAGGTGAGGTATGATTCATCTCTATGTTCCAAGCACAAGAGTTCCTGGGAAGGATTTGCTACTTATGACTTAGCTACATTGTCTAAAAGTACTTAAAGAAATAAAGACACTTATGATATCAGAGTTCATAGTGGAAGCAGGATACCAATGTAGAGAAATTGAGGATATAATAATGAAGGTTCTTTCATTTGAAAAGTTCCACTAAATGAGAATAGACTTCCATTAGGAATGGTCTTGAGTGGGAAAAGTATGGCTTCACATGGAATTGTTAAATGAAGAGAATTGTTTCCCAAAATTGGGAAATCTAATGGACAATTAGAAGTAATAGCAGGGATGTGGAATGATTATGGTTAAGTTGATTCAAGGATATTATGATAGTATATTGGCGAAATGTTGTGAGCTACCTCATTCCAAGGTGTTGGAATGCTTCATAAAGGTAAATTTTAGATATGTCTTCCTAAGAGAAGAAGTTGCAAACATAACGCATTGGTTGGATTGCAGAATGGACAAGTGGAACTTGGTTGGAAAGTGTTCAAACCAGGGAACAATATTGCAGATAGTAGAATGGAAGCACACAAGGAAACAAGGATCTAAATAAATTCAAGGACAACCAACTACAACGTAAATAAATAAACAAGTGAACTAAAACAGAAATGCACTAGAGTTCATGATGCATACAATGAAGTGAGACTGCATATGCATTAGTAGGTATGCTGATAGGGAATGCTTGGTGCATATGGATGTGCATTTGTGCATATGTACATGCTTGGATATGCATATGGCATGATTGTGGACTTAGAATAGTTTGTTGTTATATACATGCAATAATATTGTTATATTGAGTATGACTAATGATAGATTGTGTTATCTTGGGAAAATGGTATAGCAAGACTAAATATGTGGATTTTTTTTTTTTATGACTCCATCTATGTGAAGACTCATGAGGGTGGTAGGAATGGTGATCAAAAGGATGGAGGAGGAAACCTACAAGCTTCTACAAATACCATTTGATCGAGTAGCATCACGTAGGTTGATAACATGCATGCATGTATGCATTTGGTTGCTTCTGATGCATAAATGTTGAAGGGAATTGAGGTAAGAATTCCCTCAGTTAATTTTTCAAGATTTAAATTGATATGTAATGGCCAAAGGCCTAGAGTATATAAAATTTGTTGATTCTAGAATGCATTTAGATAAAATTTAGTTGCATATTGTGTTATGATTGGTTATGGGATCATAATCAGGTCAAATAAGGAGACATGCTCCTACTATAGAAATGCATACCCATAGGTCATGTGTGAGACCATGATATGGTTGGATATGGAAGGGATATAGTGCTATGTGAGTGCTTAATGGTTTCCCCTGTATAACTGATGTTTGGACTCCAACCTCTTTGTCGACGTTGAAGAGCACTTAGGAATTATGTTTCCTCGTGTTGTGCATGGGTTGAAGAGGAGTGTATCCAAATAGTCAGGCAGTATTGGGAAGAGTTTGGATGATGTGTTGAGGCTTTAGCCAGACATTCCAATTCATCATGATGGAATGCATGGCATAGTTATGTGGCATTATGGAGTCAATGTAGGGATGCATTGTGTAGAAGTGACCATGGCTATTGGCACATCGATATTTATTTTATTGGTAATTATTTGTTGCATTATGAAAAGCATGTGGTGTTGAAAATGCATAATGAATGATACTTTCATTATAAGTAATATGAATACTAACTAAATGTGATTGAATTGTTAGCTTGTTACAATTCTAAGATCACTCTTTAGAGTTGTTGAAAATTTACAAAGATAGGATGATAATGTGCATGATACTGACAATTTGTTTGGTTGAGTGGAGGTTGAGGAAAATTGCAGGTGGAGTGGTCTTGGATATGGAAATAATGTAAGCCCATAAAGAAGACTGGTCTCTACTACTACAAGAGCCAAAAATTATGAACAAAAGCTCATTCCTGGAAATTTTATTTTTCTCTATAAAACATTTTTGGAAATTGAAATTTGAAAATTGTTGACAATCTATTTGGATGCATGTAAATTGAGGAAATTGCAGGAGAATGGTCTTAGATATGGAAAGGATGTAAGCCCATAAATAATACCAATGGATGTTATTGCAAGAGTTGAATATTATGAGCAGAAACCTCATGCCTAGAAAATTATTTTCCTGTATAAAATAGATTTTAGAAATTAATAATTATGAATTGTTATGTTATGCTAATAGTTTGTGTGGTTGAGTGAAAGGTTAATGAAATTCCAGGAAGAGTGGTCTCATGTATGGAATTGTTGTAAGCCATAATAAATACTAATGTCTGCTATGACAAGAGACAAACATTATGAGCAGAAACCTCATGCTTGGGAAATTTTGTTTTCCTGTATGAAATAGATTTGACATTTATGGTTGAAAATTGTTATAATGATATTTCATGATGAATGTATGTGTGTAATATGGATGTGATGTTGGATATTGAATATGGAAGCTCGAGAAGAAGAGAAACATAAGGAAATCAATATCAAGGATAAGGCATGGAATGAAGAAAGTCCATTGGACTTGTTGCAACTAGATTTCTTGGAACCACAACTCTGAGAATTCTTTGTTGAGTGCATTGGAGCCCTGAAAAGAAGTGGTACAACTTGAAGGATTGTAGAGGAGAGAAAGAGATACACTTCCTTGGGTTTTGCGGGATGATAGATGATACCTTTTTGGTTGGATCTGCTGCTAGATAATTATAAATTGTGAGGACATTATCCATGTTTTCGGCTGGAGTGCCTATGTAGTCATGTGTTTAGGCTAGAGTGCCTATGTATATAATCATTTGGTGGGACTGCTTATGCAGATCAAAGACCAGAGAGCCTAGCTTTATAATAATAAGAACACCGATATGGTGTTGTGCATTAAGGACATTGTCAAAATAAGGGGAGGGAGATATAACACCCGTGGTTTTGATCCCTATGACTAGTATCTATTATGTAATTGCGACTTAGGCTAGTGAATCGGTATGTTGAAATGATGGAATGCCTAGAAATGCAATACTTCATATATATTAATAAATTACATCGCTAGTTGTAATACGAACAAGGAAAAGAGATAGGAGGCTACGATTCCATGAAAGAGAGGGGCTAATGGGGCTAAGTATTTTACTATTATTTTTATTCACCCATCTTGGTTTTGGTTGGGAAAAGTGGTTACATGAGCTTCTTGGGGAGGCCATGTCGTTCTTGATTTCATGTAATTATATTAAATTCTCTCCTGGTTGTTTGGGGGTTTCTCTTCATTAAATGGTTATTCATTCACTTTATTCTTTGCTTTCTCATTCGTGTTCTCTTGTTCTAAGAATGGAAACGAATGGATGGAGAAGGAGAGACATTATGAGATGGTTGTGAGGAATTAATGATCATTCTAGGAGGGAATGGATGTATGTGTATGTTGGCACAAGGGCAGACCTAGGGTTCACTCCAAGAGAGCACCAACAAGCCCTAGCTACTGGCCCTTTCGGAAACACCTGCAAAGTAGATGCAATCTCACCCGAAGCAGCGATGGGGGGGTTGCAGGACAGAGATGTCTACAACCAGGGGAATATCAAGGGGATTTTGTATAACAACAATCACAGTATTCATATATCATTTACCAACGAAATCTACTCTGCACAGCTCTAGATCTTAATCTAACACAGTAATGCAAATAGCAGTATAATAATGACAGAGATCAACGTATTAATCACTCACACAACACAAGATGTACGTGGTTCACCCTCTCTCTAGGGATATGTCCACAGAAATTTGCTTATGATATATTAAGATAAATCTTACAGTTTTGATCTACACTCTTAGCCAGCAGATCCTCTTTCTCCCTCTGTCTTTCTCTCCCCCCTCTAGTGCACCCAGCTGGAAGATATGATCTTCGCACCCAGCTGAAGATCTTACAATACCAAAAGGATTCATCACATCTCTCTCTCAATATAATGACCTCTCACCACAGTAATAGAGCTAAATCAAATAACAATAACATACCCTCCTCTAGTACCGACTCGGCCTAGGTCCTCTCAACCTTTATTTATACATTATAGTCCCTTACCAATAGCCTTAGGCCGAAACCTAGGTGTCAAAACCCTAATTACCAAAACCCTAGGTGTCTAAAACCCTAGGTCAACTTGATCCTCTTTTTCCAGACTTCACCAACCTGTCTTTCCTTCCTTCTCATGTGGTGCTCCAAAGCATCCAATGGTGGATTTTTCCACTTCCTGAGTCGTCCTAGGTCCATCTTCCTTGCTGATCTGTCATCCTCGATATCCTCATCCAATGGCTTGATTTTCCACACTTCACTCCATCTTTTCTTCTCTTTTACTCACTTCGACCCAGTGACAGTCACTGTGTCTCCCGCGAAGTTCGCTTTTTACCTTTTTTTCCTTGTTCTCCTTTTCCTTCCATAGGCAAGGGCCAACAAGCCCCCAACACTCACCTGTGACTTGTCCCGAGGATCTTCAAATCTGATCCTTTTGTTTGACTTCAACTTTAGACTGCACAGTGCAGCCTTTGCTTTTTGCTTTATGCCTCCTTCCTGTCCTTTTGCAAACTATCTTTTCTGTGTTTGGTACCCAGTTTCAACTGCACATGGTACCTAAAACCTTTTCCTCGTGCCTTTACTTGGATCTGTGAGGCAGTTGGTTGTCATAGTACAACTTCAGCCGACTCCCATTCACCAATCCTTATTTACATTCTCCATTCAACGTCTTCAGCTACGCAGCTCCTCCTTCTGTGACGTAGGCGATCTCATATGGTCCAAGCCAATGTGTTATGAACTTCCCAGGGTGTTTAATAAAATTAATTTCATATACCAGTACTAAATCACCTTGCCTGAATATCTTTTTCTTGATATGCCTGTCGCGGTAGGCCTTTTCTCGTTCCTTATGAACTTGCCGATGGAAGCCTGCAATGAATTTGTCTTCTTCTAGTTCAACTAACTGTGTTATCCTCTCCTAAACAACGCCAGTATCATCCATGTGTGTAAATTCAAAAATTCTTAAGCTCAGTACCAAGTACTCCATCGGGACAACAACTTCAAGACCATAAACCAACTTGAAAGGGGTCTGCGTTGTTAATTTCTTGCAAGTGGTTTTGTAAGCCTAGAGTACTACTGGTACTTTTAAATCCCAGTCATCCCTATTCACACTGCAAATCTTTGTCAATGTTGTCTCCAAGATCTTGTTGAAGGCTTCAACCGTTCTGTTTGCTTGTGGATGATAAGGTGTACTCTTCTGATGGTGGATTGCAAATTCTTTAGTCAGGGCTTCAACTGTCTTATTGATGAAGTGTGTACCTTGATCACTCATAAGGACCTTAGGGCATCCAAACCTGGTTATTATGTCATCAAATATAAAACGCACAATTGTAGTTTCACTGCAGTATTTGACTACTCTTGCTTCGACCCATCTAGTTAGGTATTCTATCGCAGTGATAATATACCTTGCTTCTGTGCACTTTCCTGGTGGGTTTATAGGTCCCATGAAATCAATGGCCCATTTTTCAAATGCCTACAGGGTCATCTATGGTGCTAATGGCATCTCATCTCATCGGGATAGTTTTCCAACTCACTGGCATACATCGCATGCTCTGGCATATTCTTTAGCATATATGTGTAACGTAGGCCACCAAAGGCCAGCTCGCAGAACCTTCTGCGCAGTTTCTTTCCCTGCGTAATGTCCGCCTGCAATGCCTTCATGAGCTTCTATGAGGATCATCGGGTGCTCTATTTCCATAACGCATCTTCTTAGTATCTAATCAGGTCCTATTTTATATAGTTGACCAACTATCAGTGAAAAATCTGCAGTGCGCACCACTAGTTGTTTTTTCTGGGAGATTGTATACTCACTCGGAGCCATTCCTGTTGACAGGAACTGGACTATGTCTGTGAAGTGGTCTTCAATATTTCTAATGGTGAGCATCTGTGCATCTGGTAATGTATCCTCCAGACTGGTAGGTTCTTCGCCATGTTCCAACCTCGATAGGTGGTCTGGGCCTTTGTTCATTTTTGCTAGATTAACTATGATCTCAAAATCATACTCCTGAAACAACAGAAGCCATCTGCAGATTCTCCCCCCCAACACTGTCTTGTTGACTAGGTACTTCATCATGGAGTGATCAGTAAACATTTTAAAGTGTCCTCCCAACAAGTAGTGGCGGAATTTTTGCAATGCATACACCATGGCTAGTCCCTCTCTCTCTGTAGTGGTGTAATTAACTTCAACTGTGGACATCTTCCTGCTGGAAAATGCTAATGGATGATCAATGTCCCCTTCTCTAGGTTGTGCCAGTACTGCTCCTGATGCAATGGAGGATGCATCAACATGCACATTAAATTCCTTGCTCCAGTCCGAAAAGACTAGAATGGGCACAGTTACCATCTTTTGTTTCAGTGTGTCGAATCTCTGCTGGCATTCTTTTGTCCAACTAAACTGACAGTCTTTCTTTAATAACTTCTCCATTGGCGCAGTAATCTGAGCATATCCTTTGATAAATTTCCTCTAATATCCAGTATTTCCTAGCGTAGTGCGCAGTTTTTTGACTAAAGTAGGTGGTGGCAAATCAACTATAATTGCAATCTTGGATGGATCCACCAAAAATCCTTTCTTGCATACAATATGTCCTAATAATACTCCAAATGGTTAGAAGAAGATGCACTTCTTCAAATTTAAAGCAATTTGAGGTTGCCTGCATTTATCTAGCATTAGCCTTAGACATTCAATATGATCTTTCAACAAACTAAAAATAGTCCAGTCATCAAAGTATGCTTCTAAAAATTAATGCAAAAATTCTTTGAATGCTTCAACCACCACCCTGGAAAAGATGGTTGGGGAATTCTTCAATCCAAATGGCATTACTATATATTGGTAGGATCCCCACTCTATAGAAAACGTAGTCTTATGGTGGTCCTCCTTGGCGATGTAGATCTGATGGTATCCTAAAAATCCATCTGTAAAAGAGTATACTTCTTGGCCTCCCACATTATTCAACACTTCGTCTGTGAATGGTGTAGGGAAAGGATCATGTAAAAAAGAATTATTTATCTTCCTGAGATCTACGCAAATCCTGATCTCGCCTGTCTTCTTATCTTGCATTACCATGGGGATAATCCACTCCGACTCCTCAACAGGTTCAATAATCCTTGCTTCCAGCATTCTATCGAGCTCAATCTTTACTTTTTCCTTGTATTTCAGGTTCAGTCTGTAAGGTCTTTTCTTGACTAGCTTTGCATATGGTTTCAAAGGTATTCTCATCTCTCCCATAGGTCCTTTGATACCCTTCATATCAGTGAACTTGGTCGAGAACAAGTCCTGATACTCATGCAATAATTATGTAATTTTTTCAATGGTAGCAACGTCCCAGTAATCTCCGACATTGGCAAGCTTTGGTGTCTCCTCTGTCCCAATGTTGACTTTCTTTATCTTTATTGGTTGTCCAATGAATGGCAGTTCAACTCCTGGTCCTTCCACATCTCTTTATCCTTTTGTTTCTACGATATTCACCTTCCTTGGGTCATCGTCTTTATCGGCATTAATGTTGTAGTAGATCTACAGTTTCTGGAGGGGTGCAGTCCATTCATCCTCTTCTTTCTCTAAAGGGAGGCCAGATGCCTCCTTAAATACTTTTTGTCTCACCATCTGTAGTGCTTTATCTACTGAGGGAAATTCAGTTTCAAATAAAAAGGTGATTATAAAATTATGGATCATACCTTCCCATTCTGAAGTGACGAGGCGCAGTTCTACTTGAAGGTACCAGTTGATTGGGGTGGTATCCATCATATTGAAAAATCTGTGTACCCATTGTTCTCGAGGAACGTCACTCCAGGCCTCTTCACAGCTACGTACGTGGTCCTTTGGGAAGCTTCGACTTGTGCATCTTACTTCGCATATTCCTACTTGTGTTGAAAACCGTGTTGTCATCAAAGTTCGACATTGTGTCCAGTATGTTATGTTTCCCTTGTGCGTTCCCCACCATCTTGCTGGCATGGCCTTAATGGCCTCATCCATTGCCAACAACCTCTATTGTGTTGGTACACTTCTCTCAAATTCTGATAAGAAGTTCTCTAAAGGGTTCAACCCATCAAATGTGGGTAGATTACTCATTGTTGTGCCAATCCAACGAACTTCTTTGGTTAGCCTAGCACATCTTCTTGTAGATACTTTGTACATCTAGTTCTGGCAGTTCTCCAATGCTTCTTCTGAGTCAGATGAACATGTGTTGTCACTTCGCCAGCTCAAATTTTCGTCAGCTATAGGGTTGATATAATTATGTTGTCTGGTTGTTAATTTGTAGATGTTTTCCAGTTCAAATGCATGGTCTTCTTCTCTGATAGGCTCGGTATATCAAGGACCCTCATCTGGATCTAAAGGTGCAATGACCCTAAGCCCATATTTCTCAAATTTCATGCGTCTTTTCTTTAGATCAACAACAGTAGAATTGTCAAAGGCCCAATCAATTCCTAACAATGCGGGGTAAGGGCAGTTATCATCAACAATTTCAATTACCTCAAAATCTGCAAAGGGTCTTACTCCATCAATGTCCACTGGGACATGCTCTAATCGTCCAAATGGGCTGACGGCTTGTTGATTAGCCATGTGAAGCCTGATAGGGGAATATATCAGCTTGGGTTTTCCCATCAGTTCCCAAGTCTGCTTGGCCATGATGTTGACCTCTGACCCTAAGTCGAGGACCACATAGTCTATCTCATACTCTCCTATTTGAGCATTCAAGTGTAATTCTTTATTTGTCCTTCTCCTTTTTCCAATTTGGTGCACTGCCCTATTTAGTAAGGGGTCTATCTTTCCTAGGTCATACTACTTGATTAAATCTTGCAATTCTTGTACAACGCCTTTATCTTGAATTAACTTAACACAAGTGTACACAAATTTCATGAGTTTGCAAACCTCTTTCCCTTCTGTTGGCGATGCAGATGGATCAAATGCCTGAGGCATGCCATATTCTTTGATATCTGGTTGTTTCTTTGATGAATATCCTTGACCTCTTCTGAACTCTTTTCTTGCCTCCTCGAATATCTATCTATCTTTCTGAGCATCAAACATCGGGGTCTTTTCTGTAGCTTTCCTGAATCCGTGGTCATTTTCAATCTTTCCTTGGGCTGCTCTGTCTTCTCCTATAGCAACGCCTCCTCGAGTGATAACAACAACTCTAGGGTCTGCTCCGCTAGGTTCAGCATATATTAGTTGAACTTGTGGGTTTTGCTGAGGTCCTCGTCTTTCCTGAAGTTTAGTCATTAGCACAGGGCATTCTTCTATGACATGCTCAAATGAGTTACAGTAACTACAGGTTGTACAAGGATTCCAACAATCCCTTGCCAAATGTCCTAGTTGCGCACAATTGTAACAGATTATTTGTCCTCGGCCTCGGCCCATACCTCCTCCTCCTCCTCCTCCTCTGTACCCACAGTGATAATTGAAGTTTCCTCTCCCCAGAGAGTTGTACTGCGGAGTGTTTCCTTCTTGTTGTACTTCACCTTGAATCTTGTATATGTCTCTCGACCTTTCATGCATGAGATCATAAACTCAACAATATCAATCATCATGCCCCACTGATTTGCAGAATGTACAATATAAGTTTGTGGGTGTCTGAACATACTTCTGCATGTAGTAGCACTCACCTGGGCGATGCTTATTTCTGCATACATCGCACAAGGGTAGGTTAACTTGTTTCAAGGGGCTCAGCGCCCCTGAGGCCAAGTACTCATGAAATAAGGGACAATGTTCCTTATCATGGCCTTCATATCTACATCTTACACACCATATATCTTCCCTTTTGTCTTTTCCCTTATCCTTCTTCATATCCTCGACCTCTAAAGACAAACTAGTTAGCTGGCTCATGATCTGGCTAATGCCTGAGCTAGATTCTCCCATCGGTGTTGATTCAAGCTTCATGGAAATCTCCAAAGCTTTTGCATGTGATGCAATCTTCTGCTACATCAAAGGAACTCTTATGTGTGGTAATAGCACAGCGATGAACCATTCTTTGTTCTGTTCATCGGGGATTTGAAAAGTTAATCGGCCTGTCAAGGTCTTGAATCTCTGGTCGAACTCCCTAATAGGTTCTGCTACCCTTTGTTTAATCTCTTTTAGTTTTGTAATACATTGTGACTCCGACTTAGGTTTCTTAAACTCTGCAATCAACGCATTCTTGATCTCAGTCAGGGGCTTAGGCTGTGTTAGTCCTTGGACTAGTTTCATGTACCATCTCAGTGCGCGATCCCTTAGCATAGTGCTGAACTGGGTTTTCTTGATGGCTTCATCGATGATACTTTTAATGTTCCATATGGCTTCACACAGAAACCAATGTTGATCTGAATCATTAGATCCATCTCCTCTAAAGATAGGGAGTCTCATTTCATCTGCCATAGAGCTGACTAGGCTTCTTGTCTGAGTAGATGTTGAGCTACTAGCAATAGTACTCTGAAGATTCTGGTTGTTCTGACTATTCTGACTACTAAGTGTTGTTGGGACAATAGGAGGATTAACGTTACTTACTTCAGTAGGCCTCGTAGTTCCTGAGTTTTCTGGCTCTCTTTGGTGCATTTCTTCATCTTCCCCTTCTTTTGTTCTGGTGGGCTCTAGATGCTCTTCGTCGGTTAGATCTACCTCTTCTCCATAGTTCTTCTTAAACAAGTTCTCAAGGTGAACCCCTCGGAATACTTTTCCACTGCGCATATGTCCTGCTTCTGTGTCACTGTCGTTGTCTGAGATTTTGAACATTAGCCTTTTCTAGTTCGACCAATCTACTGTATCTTCAAGATGTGATTTTCATGCAAGAGCATCTCGATTCTTAGCTTCAGAAAGTGCAAAAATTTTCCTCTGGGTCCTTTGAAAAAGTATCTCTCGGCTTGTCTATACGATTTTGTTTTGTCCACAACAAACTCGGTGATATACCCTCCAATGGTACTATCAAACCAATGATCTACTTCTTTGGATAAAGCGTTGTCAATTTTCTTGACCTTCTAGATCAATATCGATGTCCAAACCGCAGGAGGTCTAGATCTGATCTCAAACTATGTGTCAACTAACCTAGCCAACCACTCGTGTAGCTCCTTATGGATCCCTCCAAAGAAGATCTCGTGAATGTCAGTGAAGATGTATCTTTGTAGCCAATCTTCAGTACTCAGTTTAGGGTTCTTGTTCTAGGCTTCAGTGAAGTCCTTCTCTTGATCCTCTATCCACTTATGAATCTCTGTCTTCGATGGGAACCACCTTGACATTCCCTTAAAAATATTTCTATCCCAGCAATGGAACCATTTGTCGGCACAAGGGAAAACCCAGGGTTCACTCCAAGAGCGCACCAACAAGCCCTAGCTACTAGCCCTTTTGGCAACACCTGTGAAGCAGATGTAGTCTCACCTGAAGCAGCAATGGGGGGGTTGCAGGACAGAGATGTCTACAACCAGGGGAATATCAAGGGGATTTTGTATAATAGCAATCAAAGTATTCATATATCATTTACCAGCGAAATCTACTCTGCGCAACTCTAGATCTTAATCTAACAGAGTAATGCAAATAACAGTATAATAATAACAGAGATCAAAGTATTAATCACTCACACAACACAAGATGTACATGGTTCACCCTCTCTCTAGGGATACGTCCACAAAATTGTGCTTATGATATATTAAGATAAAGCTTACAGTTCTGATCTGCACCCTTGGCCAGCAAATCCTCTCTCTCCTTCTGTCTTTCTCTCCCCCCTCCTGCGCACCTAGCTGCAGGATTTGATCTTCACACCCAGCTGAAGATCTTACAATACCAGAAGGCTTCAACACTTCTCTCTCTCAGTACAATGACCTCTCACCAAAGTAATAGAGCTAAATCAAATAACAATAGCATACCCTCCTCTAGTACCAACCTGACCTAGGTCCTCTCGACATCTATTTATACATTATAGTCCCTTACCAACAACCTTAGGCCGAAACCTAGGTGTCAAAACCCTAATTACCAAAACCCTAGGTCAACTTGATCATATTTTTCCGGACTTCGCCAGCCTATCTTTCCTTCCTTCAAAGCATCCAATGGTGGCTTTTTCCACTTCCTGAGTCGTCCTAGGTCCATCTTCCTTGCTGATCTGTCATCCTCGATCTCCTCATCCAATGTCTTGCTTTTTTGCACTTCGCTCCATCTTTTCTGCTCTTTTTCTCACTTCGACCCAGTGATAGTCACTGTGTCTCCCGCGAAGTTCGCTTCTTACCTTTTCTTCCTTGTTCTCCTTTTCCTTCCATAGCCAAGGGCCAACAATGTGCATGGGATTGATTGAAACTATGAAAGAGTTGTCCAAAGATGAGAATCCTTGGAGTTCCCAGCATTGAGATTCCCTTACCAGTAGCATTGGAGCCCTAGAGAGAAAAGGAACGGCCCGAGGGGATACATGGCAAAGAAAGGGGTTCATTTCTTTGGGTTCTACAAGCTAAAGAGGGAAGAGAGATGGAAATTAGGATTGTTGTGTGGTTGGGAAAACCTGAGAGCATGTTAGCTCACTGTTATGTGTAGAGTCATCCTAGGACCCTTCCTTGTGGATTCATAGCCCTGGCTTGGAGGTGACCTTTTGTTGAGATTTGGAACAACAATGTCTATGGTTGGGAGGACCATCCTTGGCCTGTAGTGAGTTGGTGGATGGTTTAATGTATGATAAGTGCTCTCTATTTTTTATTGTATATTTATATTCCACTGTGTATTATTATTATCTCTGAGATGATTTGTTTATACTATGATTGTTTGTTGTTAATATTGTGCATGGCGTATTGTTAAGAATTATTTTATGGTTTAGCATGTTCTGGTAAATTGCATGCTTGGATTCATGTTCTTGATTAATTAAATATTGGAATAGTAATTCAAAATCATTCCAAGAGGCTAAATTTGGAAGTACCCAGCCAATGGGTCCATTTCATATCAGTATCCAGGAAATCATTTTGGTATTTGTTGTATTGGGTATGTTACGAATTAGTTTTCAAAGCATCCTTGAAGTGGGCATTTTCAGGTAGTGTGGCTCAGCCTAGTGGTTGGGTACGTTACAAGTGAGCCAATGTTTCACTGGTGAGCTCAATGGACACATGAGATCTGGCAGGTTGTTTGCTATGATTGAAGAGATTTGTAATTTTCATCATAGGATAGATCCAATCCTTCATATCTGAGAGTCAATGACCCACATTCTCTCAAATAGATTTATGTTTAATGGCATGAATACCAATGATTTGTAATAATTTACCATTCTCCATTTTTATTTTTATTTTTAATAATGATGGACTTTAGAACAATCATAAACCTTGAGATCTATTAGAGAAGAACTCAATATGAAAAGCTACAAATAAATACTCCAAAATACTTTAAAAATATAAAAAAACATTTGCATTTTAAATAAATAAAAAATTGAGGGATATATTTAATTTTGTATTTTCCATTCTCCCTTGAAAATGTTGTAGATTTTTTTTTCCTTTTACTTCATGCTTATGTAAGCATCATCATTTCAATACAATCATTTCATACCATTGACTACATCTCTCATGGATCACTATCATGAAGGAGTCATTAGGGATATATTTAATTTTGTCTTTTCCATTCTCCCTTGAAAATGTTGTAGATTTTTTTTTCCCTTTTACTTCATGCTTATGTAAGCATTATCATTTCAATACAATCATCTCATACCATTGACTATATCTCTCATGGATCACTATCATGAAGAAGTCATTACCATGTTAAGAAATAGAATAAGCAAGACAAGAATTTGGCAGAAAAGGCTTTAAGTCATTGTGAACATATGTAATCATCTCATGATATCAATTTATAGTACATGGATATGACCATCTCTAAATTTAGATGTCACTGACAACTCATGAGTAGATAATGACAACACCTCATTAGTAGATAAGGATAACAACTCACAAAAAGAAGGTCTTAGACTGTGTGATTGTTTAAGCACTCACAATCTAATAGATCCAAACTTTGTTGATCAAGATTAGGTCTATAGTTGGATGTAGAGCAAATCAATTAAGAAATAAACAACTAAAATGCTCAATAGTGTAGGCCCATAAAAACTTGACCATATAACTAGGTTATATAATTATTACTTAGTATCATTAACAATTCAATATTAACATTTATATTTTAAAAGGAAAATGTCATATATTCTCATTAAGTTAGGATTTTGTGTCAAAATGTTATGTTATGAATATTATTATTTCTGTTTTGAATCATGACATTCAATGAACCTATTTATACTAGAGAGGGGGTTAACGGAAATAACCTTCAAATCATGTGGAGAGAGAAAAGGCATTCATGTTTGAAATCATTTTTTTTAATAATAAGATGGGAGACATTGTACATACTAGATGTTATAGTTATAAAAAATAATAATTTAAACGTTTTAGTTTTTAGTTTTTAGTTTTTTTAGGTAATTATTATTGAAATCTTTTTATATACTTCTTTGTAAAATAACATTTTTTTATTATTTAAATTGTTTTTTAATGAATAAATAGATTCACCTTTTGAAAAACTATTGGAACATTCAAATTTCAGTGTCCCAACTATTCAAATCAACAATTTCAATGATTTTTTATTCGAAGTAAAATTAGCTGAAAAATATAAATAAAATAAGTTTTATTTTTTTTTTACGAAATCGTTATAAAATATGTTTGGTAAATAATGAATATAATGACAACTAGACGTTATAAACTTAAAATAACTTACCTCCTTTTTGTTATATATTTTGTCGTGCGTTCATCTCATAGTCCACGTGGCATGATGGACAAAGAAATTGTCATAGCATGTTCCGTTACACGTGGCACAAAGTTTCATAATAGTGCATAAGATTTCAGCACACATTCTATAAATATTTATGATAAATTATAAGTGCTAGACATAAATGTTATGATGCATTTGTGTGGATTGATTTGAATTAGTTTTCTCTCGTTTCGTTTAGTTTATTTTAGTTATTATGTTTTTTTTTTTTTTTTAAAAGGTGGTGAATCTTAATTAGTTTATTTTAGTTATTATGGTTTTTTTAAGGTGGTGAATCTTAATAGTGAATAGGTAGTGAGAATAATTATTGTTGGTGGTTATTTTTGAATATGGTTCAATTTAATTTATTATTATTAGTTAAAAAAAAATAGCATGTCATTTTAGATAATTTGTTGGTGTTATGTAAGGGGGGTAATTTGGTTCTTACTAATGTTTCTATGTTTTGGGTCGTTAACCTATTTCCTTACATTCAAGGACATCAAACTTTTTGCCAATTATAAGCAATTTTAGGTCTTACTCTATAACCAAAAGGGTGGTTTTAGACCTCTATAGTGTCCCTTGTACTCCATCATTGCCAAGACTAAGTAGAGATCATATGGTATCAAGTATTCACCTTGACTTAGCTCTATACATAAAACTATGATATATACCTAGTTATAGAGCTAGATATAGTATACTTAGTTTTTATTTTTATTTTCACTTATTATATATATATATGATGATGATGATGATGATGATGATGATGAACAACATCCACTAAGATCCAATTGGTCTATCCGACCTTAAGAGGGTAAGTGATTACTTGTGATTCTTTAGAATTTTGTTTATGTGCTCTAAAAGCATTAAGAGAAGTTTTCCAAGATCACCATAGTTTGTTGAGTTAAGAGGTTAGGAAGGTTGGCAGTGTGACAAATTTTTTGAAAATGAAATCTAATCTGGGTATAGGCTAGACAATCTAAGAGAAAGTGTTTTTCATCTTCAACCTTCTTAGTGTCACAAAGGTGACACACTCTTTCATCCCATGGCATTTTAGGAATTAACCAACGCCTAGTTTCACTATGGAGCCCGTGAGAATTTGTTCTTATCTTAGCAATGTTTATTTTTTTCTAGATAATTTTGATCTTCTAGATTAGGGTTGATTACATCCTTATAATACCTTAACTTTCTTTTTTCTTCTAACTCTTTATCACACCACATTTTCTTCTTAAATTTTGATTTGATGATATTTTTAATAGTATCTTTATTTTGCAAAATGATGTCTTCCATGATTCCCCAATAATTTAGCCAAGATTGGGCATCTTTATATCATCCTCGCTTGAATCAACGATGATATATATATATATATATATATATATATAT
>ML791304.1:135798-209203 GCA_009831015.1 Picea engelmannii
ATTATGGGAATGGAGATTAAAAGAGATTGTGCAAACATGAAACTCTGGTTGAATCAAAGAAAATATGTTGAGACGATATTGCAGAGGTTTAATATGCATGGAAGTAAACCGGTCAAGGTTCCTATTCCTATAGGTGTAAAGTTGTCTGCAAATCAGTGCCCCAAGACACAGGAAGAAGAAGAGGACATGTCCCATGTTCCATATGCCAGTGCAGTTGGAAATTTGATGTATGCAATGGTTTGTACTAGACCGTACATTGCACATGCAGTGGGAGTTTTGAGTAGGTATATGTCTAAACCAGGGAAGGAGCATTGGACATCAGTAAAGAGGGTCTTCAGGTATCTTCGTGGCACCACCAGTTATGGATTGTGCTACCAAGGAAGGTCGGGATTGGACAGAGTGTCATAGCGGTCAGTAACTTAGGTTTGATCACAACAATATCTTTCTTTTTCATTAAGAAGTTTTCCTCAATTTTATTTTATTTTTAGACAAGTGTGAGAGTCCAATTTTAATTTGCTTGTGTGTGATTTTTAATGTGACTCTTTGCGATCTGCGCTTAGGCCAAAAGTTTTCTTGGTTTTGACTTGTTGATATTTTTCCTTTTTGCCTTGTGAGCATTCAAATAAAAAAAAAACTTTTATTTCTTTGTTTGGTTAAAAAGTGTTGTTTTGCATTAGTAACCAGGGAAAAGTCTTTGCTTTCATACGTTCTTGACGGTTTACTTAGATCATAAGTAGCTCGTAGTCGAGTGAAATCCTACTTTGAGTTTGTTCTTCAAAGATATTAGAAAATTTTTAAGTCTGAAAAGTTGTTTAAGATTTGAGTTAAGTGAAGGTATTTTGTTTCTAGATTTCTGTTTATTTTGCTTTCATCTTTCAAACATCACTAGTCTCACTTTCATAACCTTTGAATTAAGACAAACCATAAAAATTAACGCTAAATATAAAATTCATTAGAATTTTTATGTTTGTAGGGTCAACCAACTAGTTTAGGGTTAGGGCCTTGAATTAGGTTGGAGAGGAAACTCTTCAAGGCCATTAAAATCAAACATTGGAGTCTGATTTAGGGAGTGTCAAAGTCCAGTATCGTGAAAGTTATCTAGGACCCCCCTCTAACACAGGGGTTAAACACGAGGTCACGTGTGGAAAGGTAGCGGAGATAACCCCTCCAAAGTTGGACCAATCGTAGTGGAGAACACATATAGAGGGCTTGTCTGGGGATTCTATCTATTGCATTTGCCACAGAGCTTCGTGGGTCTCGAATCCATTCAAGGTCCTCAGTTGTCTTCCATACCACCTGCCTTTGATACCCTTGAGAGGTTTCGGGCTCGATACCCTGCTCATTTTGGTCTACTCGACTTTCGACTATACCTTCCTGGTGACTGTCCACGCACTAGAAACCTAGTTGCCTATCCTTTTAGAGACATACACAGGTGACTGCGGGGGTATACCACGGTACCTAGGATAGACATCGGGCCATGATTTGCAGAGTATACCCGGAGGGTGCTTTCGTGTTCGAGTTGCACTTGCACCGGTAAGTTTCTCTAGTGTTGGTTGTTGTAACTATTCTTCCAATTAGTTTAGTGTTTGCTTGTTTTATCTTGGAGGGACCTTTTTAGTGTGTGTTGTTTTTTAACGAATAGAAAGCCCTAGGGTGTCTTTGATCTTCTCACACAGTGGAGGATCATGAGCTCCATCAATCACAAAGGCTTCTAGGCCTATCACCGGTTACACTGGAGCCACCTCCACCACCACTAAGGCGAAATCTAGACCAACAAGGGTCTTTTGAAGCGATCGAGTCACAAGAAATTGTACCCGACCAACATCCGGAGGAAATGACCCTTTTAGACTTTGGAGCGAAATATCTTGGTCCATCTAAAACTCCAACCACTGATCTTTCGGCACCCATCATCGTAGCGATTCACCCTTACAAGTGCTAGATAGTGTCGCACGCAGCAATGGAAAAAAATGTTGTCACTCCTTCTGGGAATTCTTCAATTCCCACTACGGTTATCACCACAGGAGATTTTCCACCTCCTAACCCACCGTCATCGGTCTGAGCCACCATGGTATTGACCTCCTCTACGCCGCACAGTGGTCTGATCTCGTCTATGGCGGCGACCACAACCTCTTTCACACCAAGTGCGATAGGCCCTCCGTTCTCATACGGGATGCCTAGCTCGGGTACAAGTCCTGTACTTTCCTACTCCACTTCACAGACTTTAGGTATGGGGGTAGGGAGCTCTAACATTCCTCTGCAAGGCCACATGGGGGGCAGTTTAGCTCCTTTTAACACTTTCCCTTACGGGGGAGGTCATATACCTCCTTCGTCCCCTTCGCTCGGTGGCACCCACCATCAATCCGTCGGGCCACCTACACGCCATAGTTTATTTGGAGCAAGGAGTCAAGGAACACCTTCGCATAATATGCCGATAAGTTCGACACCTTTTTCTTTGTTTGGTTCATTTGGTAACAACGCTTTCTTTTCAGCTTCTTTCTCGACTGGGGGCAATCCCGGTTACGGACAACCTATTCCTATGCAGGGTACTATTCCTACACAAGGGGCAAACCCATGAACTTCTTCCACATCAGGGCCTTAGAATTCTTGGCAGGGATCCATTCCCTCATTAGGAATGTCGATCTGGGGAAATTATTTTCACAACCAATGGAACCTCGGACAAGGTACTATGCCTATCCCCATGGGATCAGCATGGGGCAACCCTTCCCAAAGTCCTCCGAATGTAATGCACGCCCAATCGTCTACGTCCTATTTTGGGAATCAGCCGATGATGTCTCCTCACACGTAGAATCTATACACTAGTCATGGCCATGGTTTTTACCAAAACCCAGGCCAACAACCAAAATTTTCTTGGCAACCTGGTGCCAGTCAAACTCCAGGTCCCTTTTTCCATGGTTATCACCAACAACCCAAACTACCTTTCCTAGAAACCTTGCATTTGCCAGACTTGATGAGGTTGTTGAATGACCCTATCAGTCATGATCCGCATTGGCCCCCTATGCTGACGAAATTGCCTTCGGACATACCAAATTTTGAGGCCAAGCCTAACAAAGATCCAGGAGATCATGTGACCACCTTCCATCTTTGGTGCTCGTCTAACTTTTTGAAAGACGACTTCATACAGTTGCGATTGTTTCAACGTACTCTCATTGGGAGTGTCGCAAAATGGTACATTGAGCTCGACCGCTCAAGATACTCTTCCTTCGGTGAATTTTCAATGGCTTTCCTGAACCATTTCCAATTACCTGTGAAATATGATGCTGGCACAAAATTTCTAGCCAATTTCACACAGACAAAAGCGAACCATATCTCTGATCACATTCGAGAATGGAGACGCTGGAAGAGTTTAATTAAGGTACCAGTCCCACCAGCATTCCTGCTCAAGTGGTTCCTTAAGTATATGGTCCCACATTTATCCAAATACGTAACGACGTCGGTAGTGTTTTCCGAAGAAGATGCCATCATGAGATATCAATAGCTTGAGCTAATCTATTCTCAGTTCGGTTTATTATACGAGATCTTGCCAGATGTGCCACGCTCAATACTTGATAAAACCAGACAGAGAGTTGGACCACATGTCAATGGTATTGTTGGTTCAACACAAACAAATCTTGTTGAGAAATTGACGAAGAAATTGCAACAATTGTCTATACAACACACAACGGCCAACCAAACTACTATTTTGGCTGCTCCCCCTACCCAAATGTCGGATGTACACATAGTGCAATCGAAAAATCAAAAGGCCACCCAATAGCCTGAAGGAAAGAAAAAACAATGTAAGAAAGGTAAGGGGGATAAGAAACCCACTAATAATGCTGGAGGGGGCACCATTGAGAAACGAAAGGCGAGGTATCTGTGCAACCTATGCACGGAGGACCACCCAACCCACCAATGTCCTCGGCTTGCATAGGCCCAAAATTTTTTGACACAACAACAGCCTGTTGTGTTAACCAATCCATTTCAACATGGGCAAAAACTAACCCAAGCCTCTACAAGCGCGAAAGGGGGCAGTCAAGGAACCTCTCCGTCTTCAAACAATCCTGCATACGCAAATGTGTATATGATGAAGGGTGATGCTTTTATACACTTCTGAGAAGGGCAAAGAAGCCGAACTCCCATCTCTTCCTCTCCATATCGAGAAGAATTTGGGTGAAACAATGACACGCATCCCAAAAGGCACATTCAAAAAATCTTCTCACAACCCAAACACAAGGACCGCCCAGAACTATTCTGTGGTTGAAGATTTGTCTCAAACCCCTTGTGTGATGTCCGCTTTGGAGGTCCTCCAAAGCTGACCTTCCCAAAGGAAAGATTTGTTAGCTGCTTTAGGATCTACCGAGACTTGCAATCCGAGTACCATCATGTTGGATACAACCGACTTAAAACCTCGTCTTCCTTACCACGTAGCGTTTCAGATAGTAGTGGCTCATCCCACGAAAAATTTTACTCGGAATATTTTCCGCACGGTGGTTGATGAGGGTGCCTCGACATGCATTATGTTGTTGGCATGTTGGAAGGCCATTGGCCAGCCCGTTTTGTCTCTATCACCTACTCTTCTCACTGCTTTTGATAGTCGTTTGTTTCGACCACAGGGTATCATTCCCTCTTTCCCCGTGCAGTTAGGAGGGAAGACCATGTGCATCGAGTTAGAAGTAGTCGACGTGTCCCTTGACTACAATCTCTTGTTAGGAAGGAGTTGGAATTATGCCATGCAAGCAGTGGTTGCTATAGTTTTCTGGGTCTTTTCGTTTCCACACGAGGACCGAATTGTGACCATTGATCAATTGTCTTTCTCTAGACCTGACCCTTCATTGGGGGTATCCGCGGTCCCGATGATTGATAATCCCCAACTAGGTGTAGTCAACGTAGGGGTTGGTTTGTGCCCATCTTTGATGGGTACCTTTGATTACCTTCCCCCTCAAGGTGATGTCAAGTTCATATCCGACCATCATAAGGTTGATATTTTCCAAGTTTCATCATTTCGCACGACTTACTTCAACGATCCATGGATAATTCCTTCCCCATCAACCACGATGGAAGGGACAGGGCACCCGGGCATGTCCATGCCCTTGTCCATAACTGAAGTAGCATGCTCTTTAGTCCAGCAAGCTTCGGTCGACACAGATCCAACTCTTGCACAAGAGTTAGATCCGCCTCTAGAGCCTATTTGGGCTCAAGGTTCTCTTGCTGACACTGATTCATTAGACTTAGTTTTTCCCTCTGACGAAGTAGTAATTGAAGCAATGACTAGTCCAGAAAAACCCTGGGATGATCTCCATCACATATCATACTTCCTCCCAGAGTTAAGCAGAATCAAAGCCGAAGAATTCACCTTGATTATGAGTGGAGATAGGTCTTGTCCTATTAATACCTTAGCTACACATGAGGTTTATGCCGAGGGTAATATGGAAACTATCGTTGAAACCATACTGATCAATATCTCCAGAACCCCTGGCATCGTGGAGAATATTTTTGTTAGAGATGACTGTTCCCCCGGAGAGATTCAAATCTACATAGACCTATTTAAATAATTCCAAGACGTTTTTGCCTGGTCTTACGAGGAAATGCCAGGCATCGATCCAAAAATAGTCGAACATGAAATCACAACTTATCCAGATGCCAAGCTTGTTCGGCAGAATCTTCATCCAGATAATCCCAGGAAAGCAGCATCCATTAAGGTTGAAGTTGAGAAACTGCTAAAAGCCGGTTTTATCTATCCTATCCATTTGACCCAATGGGTGTCAAATCCTGTGTCGGTCAATAAGAAACAGGGCACGATTCGTGTATGTACAGACTTCTGTGATTTCAACAAGGCCTGTCCAAAAGATAATTTTTCTACACCATTCATCGACCAGATAAGTGATGAATGTGCAAGTTGCGAGGTCTTCTCTTTCATGGACGGTTTTTTGGGATATAATCAAATACAAATCAAACCTGAAGACTAGCACAAAATGACATTCATTTTTCCATGGGGTACATTCGCGTATCGTAAGATGCCCTTTGGTCTCAAAAATGTTGGAGTGACCTTTCAGCGGGCCATGTCTTTTGCTTTCCATGATCTCAAGCATATATTCAAGGCCTATTTAGATGATTTAGCATCTCGATCTCGCAAGAGAATGGATCATCCCACACACCTACGACTTATCTTTGAGCAATGTCACTACTTTCAGATTCACTTGAATCCAAACAAGTGCAGCTTTTGCGTAACATCAGGATGTTTGTTAGGTTTCATAGTGTCAACAACAGGGATCATGGTAGATCCTCTCAAGGTTGAGGCAATAATTTAGTTGCCTCCCCCGCGCACAATCCTTCAACTTCAGAGTCTACAGGGCAAGGCGATTTTTTTAAGGTATTTCATCACTAACTATGCCGAGATCACAAAGGGATTTATGCATTTACTGAAGAAAGACGTTCCTTTTTATTGGGACGATGCCACTCCATGCTCTTTCAAAGCATTGAAACATGCCCTCACAACTGCCCCTCTGCTTAGGCCACCTAACTATGACAAAGATTTCTCAGATTTTGAATTTCCTTCAGATGAGGCTATCCTTGAAGCCATGACTACAGATTCTATATTGTGGGAGGACTTACACCATGGTTTGTGTTTTCTTCCCTTATGGGAGACTTCTCAAGTTGACTATCGAAGAGACTCTTGGTATGAGCCTATCAGTGGACTCTACCTGAACCAGTTTCATACATGATTCGTAGCCCCCAACGGGTCTTCTTTTAAGCCCTTCTCATACCCTCTAAACATGAAAAGATTGACGAGCGATCTTGTGGCCTTTCATGCTCGTTAAACTAAAATTTGAAGTCACGTCTGTCTGGTGGTAGTTTACCCCTTTTTCGGTCCAAACGATCAATTGTATGAACAAAGGTATACTCTAAGGAACTTCAGTTCTCTAGAAGAGTACTCTCAGGTATCATTTTAACCCTTTTTCGGGCCCGAGGGACTAAATGTACGAAAAAGGAACCCCCATGGAGTCCATAGTTAAGCTCTTTTCAGACTCCCTAAAATTGAAAAGGTCGTCGAGTGACCTTATTATTTCACACTTGTTAAAATGGTCCAGAAGAACATTCCTGACGGAGTCCATAGTTAATCTTTTTTCAGACTCCTTAAAAATGAAAAAGTGGCTGAGTGATCTTGTCTTTATCACACTCGTTAAAATGGTTTTGAATAGACGTCTTTTCATGCTAATTTACCCCTTTTTCGAACCAACTAGACTACCTTCAAAAAAGGTACCCCAGTGGAGTCTCCTTTTACGTTTTTCAGACTCTCTAAATATGAAAAACCACCGAGCTTACCTTCTCTGGGCTCGTTAAACTCACATCGAAGGACGTTACCATTGTGTGTTTTATTAATTTCATTTTCATACCCGCGTCTTTGGCCTAATGCCAGCTCCATGTTTCTCTCAACTGAACCATCTAAAGCATGCCTGATACGCAAGCCCTGTAGCACTTTGCCTCTGTGTCTTGACACCTTTGGCCCCTGGAAGATTTTTCCCAAGTGTCCTTACTTTGAACATCAATCTTGTCCCTGCGCCCTAAACTTGTATGTTTGCAACACTCGTTCCTCCTTTGTAACGTAACATTCTTTTATTCTTTTTCCAAAATTATTGAAAAGACAAAAAAATCAAATATACCCCAAAAAGAGGAAGGGAAAAGTATTTTCTTTATTGGCAGCATAATGAGTCACCCTTGGATAAAGCACATTTGTCTTTTTGTTTGTCAAACTTTGGGATTTAATACGACCTTAGGAAGCTACATAGATCTGTGTCCTCCTCCATTTGGTTATTCTTCCAAACATATGGAGAGTTTGTGTTGCCTCCTGCCTTGTAAACTTATGTTAATTCCATGCTACCTGAGTCTCATCATTTGTCGTGCTATTGTCCAAGGGAATTTTTTACCAAGACTGAGTCGGCCCCTCTACAGTTTGTCTCTTGCCCTCATGCCTGACCATCCTAAACGTCCAATCCAGTCTTTGTTCGAAATCAATGAAGCCTTTAGTCTGATCATCAAGATTCTCTAGTCCATGACCGACGAGCCGTCAAAGACCTCTGGGTAGTGAAGTCGTACACTCATATTACACTCCTACTCGAGTTTTGAAGATTTTTAAGTTGTTGCTCGAGCTCTGAAGAGCTCACCTCCAACCATCAAGCCTTATCAGCTTCTAGAAGATGGATACTATACATGTATATCTTTTGATTTTGAGATGTAGATCCACTATGTATTTCTCACGACTACACTTTATATAGTTATATGACATGGATCTAAAGTGTATTTGATTGGTAGCCATGATTTTATTTCATCCTGAGCATGGGTATGCCCGCCTCGGTGAGACAATTTTTATTTTACAGATGGCACCTCTCGAATTCTAGTCCCTGGGCTCACCAGTTTGGTACGTTGATAAAGATTGATAATGTGTGTCAGCCATCAGATGCTCTTCTGACCTCACACATTAGGGGGCATTTGTTATAACCCTAATTTGCACCAAACATGCTTACCTTGCATCAGACCATCTCATATTCCTTATTTTCCAAGCCACCACTGAAGAGATCTTCTAAAAAAATCCATTTTTAAAGGCCCACACACCCTGCTCCACTATAGCCCGCGTGTATCTACAATGTCCATGCTAGCTGACCCACTACAGCCTGCATGGACCTTCAGAAGCACGAAAAAAGGAAAGTTGTTGATGGAACACACAGCTTTGGGAAAGTTAACTAAACCTTTCAGCCATGCATGGCCGATCATTCGACCAAATACCTATCTCCTTCTAGCCTATAAAAGAAGGGGTAGGGGTCTCAGTTGGAAGAGGAGAATCATAGTAAAGAAACTATACCTGATTGTGCATTCCCTTTGTCCCAACCTTTAGCCATCCTTGCGCAAAGAGAAGTATAGAGCAAAGAAGTTGGAGAACAGTTGAAGAGGAGCCCAGGACCAGGTTCGTGGAGCAGTGGTCGGCTTCATCATTGTAAGTTGATTTATTGAAGTTAATAATAAAGAAGTACTTTTCCTGTCCCACCATATGAGGTTTTCATGGTTTATTGCGTACATATTGATTAAATCTCTAACCCATTAATTTGTATATCAAATGCATGTGGAGTTCTTTGTTTGTCTTGTGTGAATGTAGGTCAGCCTTGGGAGGAGAGCTGCAGTCAAAGAGCGACCCAGCGTGAAGAAGGATCGATATCAAACGCCTGAAATAAGGTATGCTCACTTGATCTTCTTAACTACGTATTTTCTTAAGAATAATGGGGATTAGGTCCGGGACAGCGGTAGAAAGTAGGAATCTTTAGGTCTTTTCTGCATGCATGATAAAACCCTAAGTGCTAGTTCGTAGAGGGATTTCACACTCAAAACAAATAGACGTGTGCACTAAGTATTGGTGTTGTGCAGTGCAGATTTTATTGCGCAGGGAAAACCATTGGTGCGCAGTATAGAGTTGTGATGCACGCAATAATAGCGATGTGCAGGTGTGCACACTAGAATTTCAACGTTAAAATCATCCAAGGAAAATGAAAAGAAAGGATTTTGAGAAATTGTGCATAAATCTCATGAAATTGTTGCATTAATTAGTCTAACAAATCTTGTTGACTACACTTTTTGCAGAGTTAACAACAATCGGTTCAGGACATAATCAACGCAAAGATTAAAAGAAAGGTATATGCGTAGAGAACCTACAGTTAGGATGAAGAAATGTGAAGGTTGTATGTTGGCATGGGTATTGAAGGTATAGAATCAAATGGACATGGGGAAGGCTTAGAAGAGAGCATGAACTTGGTAGAGACCATAAAAAGTTTGAAAAAGGAAGTCCAAAGATATAAAGCTTATAATTATAGGCTTATGAAATCCAAGGAGGAGAAAGATGGCTTCAAAATCAAGTTGATACAAATCTTGGACAAAATTGAGAAAAATATGGATAGGGAGACTGAGTCAAGCAAATCAGGAAGACACATGTCTCATGATGAGGGAAGATAAACAAAAAGAGTTGACATGCATCTCCATCACTCTCCAAGATATTTATCTGGGAGAGCACGCAGTATTTCAATCCCATATCATGTTAGAAAGCTTAAGAGAAGGACTAGGGTGGACGAGCTACATAGGGGAATGAATAAGATCAAGCCTCCTACTTTTTATAGTAAGAAAAAGAAGGATGAGGATGCAGAGAAATGGTTGTTGGGTATGAGGAAATACTTTCAGCTGCATAATTACTCCTCACATGAAGAAGGGTGAATTTCCATTTATCAACTCAAGGGGAAAGCATCAATGTGGTGGGATAAGTATGTGCAAGTGCAACACATTGATGAGAAGAAGGTTACTTGGAGGGGATTCAAGCGATATTTTGAAAAGAAATATTCAACCAAGCGCTACTATGATAGGAAAATGAAGGATTTCTTTGAACTCAATCTTGGGAGCATAACCATAGATGAGTATGAAAGGACATTTTTAGATTTGTTGAAATGTGTGCCTTTTTATCAAGGACGAACAAGTGAAGATTCAAAGGTACCTGAGTGGGATGCCATCATTTATTAGTGATAAGATACAATATGATGATCCCAATACATTGGAGGAAACTATAAGGAAAGATACATTTCTTTATGAGAAGCAAAGGGGAAGATCAACTTTCCAAAAGGCTTGGGAAGACAAGATGAAAAGAAAGGTGGAATAGAGGAAGAAGGGGACTAAGACACTATTTTACATAAATATTGTGCAAGGACAACCAACTTCCAAGGAGCCCAGATTGATTTAGGCAATGGAAACCAGGCTAAGGAAATAGCCAATGAAGTTTTGGGGTTGCGATGGAAACCATATGTTTAGATATGGACCTAAAATAGGTGAAAAAGAGACGAATCGACACAGTTTACAACAAGCTGCAATAATTGAAGACATGGGTAGAAGTGTACCTCAAATTTATGAATCCATGTACAACAATAAAGTTGATTTTTAGTCGCACATGATTGAGGTCAAAGGTAAGATTAATGATCAACCCATTGCTATTTTAATTGACTCAGGAGCTAGGCATAGTTATCTAGCTCCTAAAATGGTGGAAAGATTCCAATTTCCAAGAAGCAAGCTTGGAAAAACTTGGTTGGTGCAGCTAGCTATAGGGGAAAAAAGGAAAATTAATGAGATGGTGAAAGCATGTCCAATGGAAATGAATGGATTGCGCACAAAATCCGATTTGAATATCAAACCTTTGGGATCGTATGATTTCCTCATTGGTATGGATTGGTTGGATCAACATCATGTTTTTCTAGAATGTTATAATAAGACATTTACTTTCCTGGATGACCAAGGAAATATGAGAATAGTTAAAGGCACTCTAGGAGTTGTGACTATCAAAGAAATTTCAGCCTTTCAATCGAAGAAAATCTACATGAAGGGTTGTCAATTATTTGCAGTGCACGTGGATGAGGCACCCATGGATAAAGTGCCAAGTGTTGAAGACTGCGCAGTACTAAAAGAATTTGAGGATGTATTTAAAGAAATACCGGGTTTTCCACCGAAAAGAGATATTGATTTCTCTATAAATCTGATGTCAGGAGCAACTCCTATATCCAAGACTCCTTATAGGATGAGTACACCATAGATTAAGGAATTACAGATGCAACTTGAAGATCTTCTGAAGAAGGGTTATATACGCCCAAGTGTGTCACCTTGGGGTGCGCCAGTTTTATTTGTGAAAAATAAATATGTTACATTGAGTTGACTCTGAATTAACTTCAGGAAGTTGAACAAAGTGACAGTAAAGAAAAAGTATCATTTGTTGAGAATAGATGACCTATTTGATCAACTAAGGGGTGCAAAGATATTTTCTAAGATTGATATTAGATATGGATATCACCAAGTGAGAATAAAATAGGAAGACATCAACAAGACTTCCTTCAAAACAAGGTATGGTCACTACGAGTTCATAGTGGTTCCATTTGGGTTGTCGAATGCACCAGTTGTTTTCATGTGTTTGATGAATGGAGTTTTCAGAAGTTATTTAGATAATTTTTTCATTGTATTTCTAGATGAAATACTTATTTACTCAAATTTTGAAGAAGAGCATGAGAATCACTTGAGGATAGTACTGCAAGTATTGAGGCAACATCAAATTTACGTGAAGTTGAGAAAGTGCTCAATTTATCAACAACGGATTCTTTATTTGGGTCATTTCATCTCACAGGAAGGAATAGTTGTGGACCCAGTGAAGTTAAAAGTCATTAAGGAATGGCCAACACCAAGAAATATCAAGAAGGTTTATTGAAGGATATTATAGAAGGTTATGAAGGCTTCTCACAGATTGTGCATCCAATTACATATTTTCAAAAGAAGGGTGCGCGATTTGAATGGACTATGGATTGTGCAAGGAGTTTTCATCACTTGAAGAGTTTGTTGACAAGTGCACCAATTTTGAGAAATGTGGATTTAGATGCAGACTTCATTGTGTGCATGGATGGATACAAGGAAGGGATCAGAGGAGTCCTTAGTTAGAATGGACATGTGGTATGATGTGAATCAATAAATTTAAAAGATCATGAAAGGATATATGTTACTCATGACTCAGAATTGTAGTTATAGTGCATTCCTTTTATTGGAATTTTAAATTTTTTAGTTACACAATTACAATTACTTAATCCAATAGAAATTGTAGTAGGATCATTGAAATATAGGCAAACATAGATACAATAGATCAAAAATATTATTATTGGAAACCCTCATAGGGGAGAAAACCCACCAACCAAAATCCTCAATATAGATTCCTTCAAACAATACAATGATGAGCTATAGCTCTCCAAGAAAGACCAAGACAAAAACACCAAAAGAACCGGTCTCCAAGACTTGTGCACTAGACCTTCTTATGCTCTCCATGATGCACAAGAGAAGTATGTGAGTGTGTGTCCAAATGAGAGGAACCTATCCTCTATTTATACACAATAGTTTCTCTTGAAGAGACATGAATCTTGATCTAACTAACCCATAAAACATGGTCGACTAGCCACAATGGGGATTTTTTAAAACTATAAGTAAAATACCAATAATATAATATTTTTTGTTGAGACGAAGTGTACACTATAATTATAATAACCTTTTAAAGGTTTGACCAAAATAACTATACAAGAATATCTTTCGTAGTTACACCAAAAATATTAACACTCCTTCTTAACTAGGAAGATATTATTTCTAGACACAGACTCCAAGTCTGATACTACATGATCTCACATCCATTGATTGTTGAACATGAGAATCTATACATCCTCGGATATCCATAGTGAAACATGATTTCATCCCATGCATCCAAGGTCTGTGGGTATCTCTCAATAGCTACAACATGTCCTAGGACATCCACTCCCTACGATGCATCAATACCTAATTATGTGCACTCGTGTCTCAGTGCCAACCCTTTTTCATGTTGGACGAGATCCACCAAACTCAATTCCGGCCCTTTTTCATGCCGGATGAGTTCCACATGTCACTCCCTCTGAAGAGGGACCACACCAATATTTTCCCTAAAGTACTCGAAATTCATCCTTGACAACGGCTTGGTGAACACATCTGCAACCTGATCCTCGGTAGTCACGAAATGGAGCCTCACTAATCCCCTCTGTACCATATCCCTGATATAGTAGTATCTGATCTCGATATGCTTTGACCTATCATGGAACATTAGGTTCTCTAACAACTTCATGCAACTCTAGTTGTCACACCAAATGCATGTCGCCTCCAATCCGAGACCAAATAACCCAGACAAAAACTTTTGAAGCCACGCTGCTTCTCTTCTCGCTGCACATGCTTCCACATACTCATCTTCATCTGTACTGAGTGCCACACAAGACTACCTCCTTCTGCTCCATGGGACCATACTGGAGCCAAGACTGAAATAATATCCTGAAGTGTTCTTCCGGTCAAGAATATTGCCAACCCAATCTGAATCTGAGTATCCATACAATCCAAAATCATGGTCAGATTTATACCAGATATCGTGATCTAGAGTACCCTTAAGGTATCTCAACATATGTTTTGTTGTAACCAAATGAACCTTTCTAGGCTGCTCTAAATTTTGACTCGGGGTATTCATAGAAAAACATATATCTAGTCTTGTGTTCATCAAATACATCCATGAGCCCACTATCTTCCTGTATAAAGTAGAATCCACAATATTTGAATTTGTATCCTGCAACAACTTTAGATTTGATACCATGGGGGTAGCCATGGCCTTACAGTCCAACATCTCAAACCTCTTCATTATTTCCACAACATACTTTCCTTGATTTAGGAAAATCCCATCTGATCTCTGTCAAACTTCTAGTCCCAAGAAGTAGTGCATCATTCCTAAATATTTAATCTTGAATTCTACAACAAACTTTCTCTTATGTTCATTATGATATTTTCCTCACTTGTTAGAAACAGGTCATCTACATACAATAGAAGAATCACTGACTCACCATCCTCAACCTTAAAGTAAAGGTTAGGATCTTCATTGCTCTTGGAAAAACCAAAGCTCATCACAAAATTGTCAATCCTACCATACCATGCTCTAGGTTCTTGCTTCAATCCATATAAATCCTTGTTTAAACTGCACACATGAGTCTCCCTATCATGTGTCTTGAATCCAAGTGGTTTCTCCAAATAAACTTCCTCTTTTATTTCACCATTCAAGAAGGTTGTCTTTACATCCATCTGGTGCACCTTCCATTTCATCATAGTGACCAATGAAAGTATAATCCTGATCGAGGTTTGATACAAGATAAAAAGTATCTTCATAGTCAATCCCTTCCTTCTGAGAGAAACCTTGGGCCACAAATCTTGCCTTATATTTTTCAATACTTCCATCAACTGCGTGTTTTGTCTTGTAGATCCATTTTGAAATTACCACATATTTTTCCTTTGGTCTAGGAACCACATCCTAGAAATCATTCTTCATAATGGATTGGTATTCCTTTGCCATGGAATATTTCCATACTTTATTTTTTGTAGCCTCTTCATAACTGGAAGGTTATGCATCCATTATGTCACACAAGCATTCCACGTAGCTAGAATACGGCTTCAACTTCTTACTTTCGCTTAAATATTTATCTAGGGCACCAATTATTTCTACATCTTTGATAAGCTCTTGTGCCAAGCTGGTATTCTCTTGCGAGAAGGTGTCTCAGATGGTTTATGAGGTTATACTATGTCATGATCCTCTGGAATGAATTCCTATGGTTCAAATGCCTATGGAAATTTAGGAACTTCATTCTCTTCTTCATGTTCCTCTTCTCCATAGATATGTTTGGATTTACTGAAATCTACATTCTCATCGAAGGTTACATCTCGGTTGATCTCCACTTTTCGGTGATCTGGAATGTATATATTGTAATCCTTCGATGTGTCATTGTAACCAAGAAATATTCCCATGTGTCTTGAAGGGTCCAACTTTCTCCTCTTTTCCTTGGGGACGTGAGAAAATACAGGGCAGCCAAATATTCTGAAATGGTTGACTTCTGGCTTCTTTCCTGAAAACATCTCCTCAGGTGTCTTGTTTTCAAGCACCTTGTGGGGACTTTTATTCTGCACGTACACTATATTCTTCGTTGCTTCTTCCCACATATTCATAGGAAGATCTTTATCATGGATCATGACCTTTATTGCTTCCATGATCTTCTGATTCTTCCTTTCAACTATTCCATTCTACTGAGGGTTATAGGGAGTAGAAATATCCCTCTTAATCCCAACTTCCTTGCAATACTTCTTGAATTATTCTAAGGCTAATTCACCTCCATTGTCTGATCACAAGGTCTTTATCTTCCGCTCTATTAATTTTTCTATCAGAGCCTTGAACTCTTTGAATTTTCCAAAAACTTCATTCTTTGATTTTAACAAATAAATCCAAGTTTTGCGTGAGTAATCATCAATGAAAGATACATAATATTGTTGAAATTAATAAGACAACTGAGAAGGGGGGGGGGGTGAATCTGTTGTTACTATGCTTAAACAATCTATGACTAATTAAAAAAAAAATTAATCTCTTCCAAGTGACCATCAATATTATACAAGATATGAACAACTTAAATAATGAACCTTAGTCACACATAAGATATACACAGAGACATATTTTCACGAGGAAACCCATAAAGGGAGAAAACCTCTTCTTCTTCGAATGATAGGCAGTCTTTTAAGTTCTGTACATCATCTATCTTTGAGCACCAACTCAATGTGAGGCTACTACCTCTATTTTACACACTCCAACTTGTTGAGAGCACCAACCCTCGTATTTCTCTATCACCCACTAGAAGGAAGCATCAACTCCTTGAGTGTTCCAACACCAACTGGACTTATACAAGCACCAACTTGCATACAAAAAACTCTATGTTTTCCCTAGCACCACCCTGCCACCCTGTTTTCTAGCCACAACTAGATGGAAGATACAACTTCCAATATTCAAGCACCAAATTGAATATCAGAGGAACACAGTCCTCCCTAGCACCACCCTACCACCCTAAAATATAAACAAATGATTGAGTAACCAACAATACAGGTATATCAATTCTTACCACTTCTTCTTTGTTCTACAATTCTTCTCTGCTTCACTTTTCTTCTACTCTGTTCATACTTGGCTTGACTTTCTTCTATCTATTCTGCAATTCTTCTCTTCTTCTATCTGTTCTGCAAATCTGCTCTACTTCTGTCTGTTCAGCTTTTGTTTCTCATCTTTGATTTTCATCTCACACTTCGCATACTGTAATTTTACCTTTCTTACAGTTCAACTCATTTTTTAGTTAGAACAGCCAGCCTCACACAATCACTGCATATCTCTTTTATGCTCTACCACCGATTCAATTACACCTCGAATTTCCAAGGAAAATGCCTCAGCAACTAAATCGCCAAACATCCAAGAACTATGATTCAATTATGCTAACCAAATTGTAATTGAACAATTAACCATGAGGTGAAACATTATCCCTTCGATCAAATTTCCAAATAACCAGCACCATTGGATTACATCCACAGGGCCTCGCGTTTATCCCATATGACCACTAGCTGTGACCACGGGCCTAATCAAAAGGCACTTCACAGTTTTGCGAGTTTTGTTGTGAGTCACTCTGACTCTTCCAACTCCCAATCACGAAATGGAGCCTAAAAAATTGCAAGCTCCTTCCTTCATGTGACCACCGGTGGTGACCACTGGCTACACCAACAGGTGCTTTGCAATTTCGCGTATCGGAAATCTTGTGATGAGACATCTCAACTCTCCCATGTTGCGATCTCAAAAATGGAGCTTAGCTGGGATAGGTCCTTCCTCTCATATGACCATGAGTTGTGACCAAGTGCTTATTCAGAAGGTGCTTTGTGACTCATGATTTCAGGAATCCTTTTATGAGGTGTATTGACTCTCCCAAGTCGCAATCTTAGAAATAATCCATATCGGATCAACGGTTCATATCTCTCCCTTTGAAGGATGGCTGTGATCATGTCGCGATTTCGCGTTTCGCAATTTCCTGTTGCGAGTTGCCTCATAAATCCCAACTTGTGAAACTCTGAAATGGAGCTTAACAACATGATAGCTCCTCCCTTCATCCTCTAATGTGACCACAAGTTATGACCAGGGGCCAAGCACGAGGGTGTTTCACGATTTCGCATATCGCGACCTCCTGCTGTGAATCCATGAAACGATGACCCTTCTCCAAGTGCCCTCCTTGACAATGAACAGTCCCGATGATTTCAGAATGATCAACGACTATGATCCTTTTGGAACAATCAACGACTGTGATCTTTTAGGAATGATCAACGAATATGATCTTTTCATGACTTCGCACCTTGCGAGTTTTTGCAACTCTGCCTTTGACTTTCCTGATTTGCAAGTAAGCGAAATTCCAATCGCTTTCCACGTGTTCTCTAGCTCCAACGGCCAGGATCATTTCATGACCTCTCATATCGCGCATTTGAGGGGTTAGAGGACCTCCTTCCTTTGACCTTTCAATCATCGAAATGATAATCTTTTTCCACGTGTCCTCTGGATCCTACGGTTCAAATCTCATCGTGATTTTACATTTCGAGGAGTTGGAGGATGGCTCTCGATTTTATCCTCTTCGCAGTTATACTGGATCCGACGATTGTTGGTCCACAACACTTAGATCCAATGTCTAAGATTTTTTCTCCTCTTCTACGTGCTCCTCCTATATGTATTCATTTCTGACGACCATTGGGAATTCGAGATGGGTGATCCAACGATCACTGTTTCTCTTCAGTGTTTAGTTTACACTTCTGATCTTGCCACTTTCTCTTGTTTGTCACCATCGTGCTGATTTTTTATCTTACCATCAATGAAAACAAGCATACTATGCCTTTTGTCTGTAAACATGCTAACAAATATACATACCCACTTAGTGAAGATGTCGACATCGATCCACACACGTTTGAATGCATGATGTCCAAAACTCCTTTCGCTCTGCTATCACTATTGGAAAAGGAGTGCTTCATGTTCTTTCCTTGTGCACATCCTTTTCACAATCCATCTGGTTCTTCTTGGATTTCTGCAAGACCTATCACCATTTTACTCACAACCAGAAGATCTTTGTAGTGTAGGTGATCAAATCTCCTATGCCATAGTTCACTGGGATTTACAATATCATGAACCATTATGGAGTTTGAATGTCATTTTAATTTGTAGAGACCTCCTCCTTCAACTCCAATCACTATTGCATCATCAAGGGTCTTCCCTCTAGGCCACATAAGAACTTGACCATCAATAAATGATACTCTAAACCCTTTCTTGTCCAATACCGAAATTGAGAGAAGATTCTTATTTAACCTTGGAACATATATAACTTCCTTCATCTTCATTGTCTTACCCAAGTTTAACTTGTAGGAATATTCTCCAACACCTTTGATTGGATATTGATAGTCCTTACCCAGTTTCACCTTGTGAGGTGAATATTTATGAATAAGGTTAGATGAGGGGTCTTTATAGCCTATCATGTGCCTGGAAGCCCCACTATCTATCAACCAACTATCTCTTCCATGAGTAATAGCACCTGTGAGGAATGAGATAAGAATATAATCTTCATCACTTGATTAATATTACTCTTCAGCCTTCTTCAGAGGCTCATCATATTCAGTTGTGTGAGCTTGATTCCTCTTACATCCTTTATTATTCTTAATTTCCATAATGAGGGGGAAATCCCTAACAAAGTGTCCCAATTCCCGACAACAATAAAATATGATATTTGAGTTGTATCTTTGACCCATATTCAACTTCTTAGGTAAAGAATGCTCCTTCTTGTTATTTCCTTTCCTGGTGTGGGCGACTAGGGCTTGATCTTCATTTTCTATATCTTGTCTTGCAGTTGTCCTAGATTTTTCCTAGTTACAATCTTCCCAAATCCTACTGAACTTGGGAAGATTTTTCCTTGGATGAATTCATCCCATGATATTGGGAGGCTATTCAAGGTATTCATCACCATATCTTCTCCTTCTACTGTGTCACCAATGAATTCTATCTTCTCCTTGATTTGATTCACTCTTGAGAAGTAGGAGTGAATGGTTTATGAGTTCTTCATTTTCACATTCTTCAACTAAGATCTCCGAGTAATTATTTGGTTTATGTTCCTTCCTTAAAAAAGACAAGTTAAGGTGTCCATCATTTGATTTGGAGAAGATAATGATGATACATGATGTATAATGTGGTCCTCAATGGAGTCTGCAATAATCCTTTTTTCTCTCACCATGTCCTTCTTATATTTTCCTTAGCTTCATCTCCTTGAGGTTCTTTAAATTATTATATAATGAACTTATCTAGTTCATGTTCTTCAAGAAGGAGGGTTACTCTGTACCTCCAGGCCCTGAAGTTATCAACTCCATTTAGCTTCTCATCAATTTTTGTTTTGGTAGTCATCCTTCCTGGGACCACACAAAATATGACCAAAATTGAAAGACTAAACTTAAAAGTAGGTGCGCTCTACTAAGGTGAGTTTCTTGGTGGTATTGCTTTGTAAAAATTCCCCCGAAAACTGGAAAAATGTCAGCCTTAGGGTTTGGGTGAAACCCTAACTGCAACAGTTGCAAACTAGAAAACTAGTCCACTGAAAAAGTGTGCTAGGCTAGGGAGAACCTCCTGATGGTCTTGGTTTGTTTGAAAATTGTCTCTAGACTAAAAACAGATCCCTTTTAGGTTTCTAGATCTACAATTGGCTTCTATTCAGGCCTGCTCCGATACCATGTTGGAATTTTAAATTTTCTATTTACAAAATTACAATTACTTAATCCAATAGCAATTGTAGTAGGATCACTAAAAGATAGATAATCACATATACAATAGAACGCAAACATTATCCTAGGAAACCCTCGTGGGGGAGAAAATCTAGAAAAAAAAATCCTCAATATAGATTCCTTCAACCAGTACAATGATGTGGTATAGCTCTCCAATAAATACCAAGATCAAAACACCAAAATAACCAATCTCCAAGACTTGTGCGCTAGACCTTATTATGATCTCCAATATCCACAAGAGAATTGTGTGAGTTGGTGTCCAAATGAGAGGAACCTATCCTCTATTTATACACAACAGTGTCTTGTAACACACCCAACCCCTAAATATCCTTTCTAGGGGTGGGAATCAAATTTTCGGTTTCCCTGATTCATTTTCAGTCCCTTACTTAAGAAAAACCATCTTAAAGGGCTTCCCTGAAAATTACATCTCTTAGTGTGTACTTGAACTAGATAGTTGGGTCTTCCTCGTGACCTCAGGAAGAAAACCATGAGCTAAGATCCTATGTTAGCAAAGGTTTCAACACTTCGAAAGTTCCCACACTTCGAAAGTTCCCACACTTCGAGATTTCCAAAAGTGTTGTCAAATTATTAGATCGCCGAATAGTGAAGGGGATCAACGGTTCACATTCTTCACCAAGATATAGGGTTAAAAAGTGGGATTCGGTACTCGGCGTTGAACATACCTTTTTCCAAATCCCTGAAGTCCCGTAATCTCGCCACATGCCCCTAGACCTTCAGTGTTCGGCGTTTTTCGATTTCCCATCATCATTGTACTTTCAGCCTTTGGCTATCGATGATTCTCGTTGAATATTTATTGTTACCATAGTATGCCCAAACTCCCAAACTCTTGATATCTCACCACATGGCTTGGCCCTTCGACGTTCATCATTCGACATTTGGTTTTGGTCGTTCCTAAATTATAACACGCCCCAAAATCCCCAAACTCCCGAAGTTAAACATAATTATGGAGTCTCATATATGTCACCAGCCACGTTGGTCAGGCAGGCATGAACCAAGAACCGACACGCGACAAGGGTCAAGGGGTGGCACATGTCCTCAATAGGCGATGAAATGTGTCATGCTCTAACAAGCACAATGGGTATGTAAATTATCCAAAATTGGGTGACACTTGGCACATGTAGAACGATTCCACGTCACTCGGGATGACGTTAGCGAGCCACGTCATCCTAGACTGATAATTGCTTAGTCCTTTAATATAATGGTCCACAAGATACCACACAGAATCATAGATCTATGGTTCTCATTACTTCGTGCCTTCGGCTTCAGAGCTTACCGAATCCTCTCGATGCAAATCCCTCAAAGATCTAAGTCTCTCGACTACGATATCTTGCACCACGTGTCCTTTTCGACCAACGGTTGAGATCCTCTTTGGCACTCGCGACTTCGATGAGTTCATACTTCGTAAAATCTTGTTAGGTTTCCTTCGAAGTACAGAATATCTAGACTACGGGATCGCTTTCCACGTACCCCCTCATCCAACGGTCCTAGTTAAATGGTCAACACTTGATGGGGAATGAGTAGGGGCCATGTGTCACTACACGACGCATTCCTGGTTAGTTGTATAGTTGAGGGTGGGTCCCTTAGATCGACGGTTTAGAAGGATCCTGAAGGATACGAGGATTGATGGGCCACGTTACTTTGGCATTTCGACATTCGGTATTTTGGTGAGTGTCTCTCCTGGCTCTCCCTCTAGACCATGTTAGATCTATGACATGTGTCCCTGTAGTTTCAATGGTCCATATTAACTCCGTGACTCCACCCTTCAAGAGTTTTGGCACTAGAACATTCTAAATCTCCCAGAGTAAGACTTCGTCGAAGCAATTAATGCCTCTCTTACTATGTCCAATCTAACGATTGAGAGCGATCCATACTGGATCCCCAGATGGACAGTCCTTGTCGATTTGCGACTTCGGTCTCTGGCTACTTTCGAGTAATGTGGCATCACGAGTCCCGGAGTCCTGAAGTCGAATGAGATAGCTCTTTTCAGAATAGCATAGGGTTCCTGGACCCTGGTCATATGGGTCCTTTGGGGAAACTTAGGGACTAAGAGAAAATCCATTTTTGCAACAAAGGGGTTAAGAACACGGGCATGAGCCCTCAATCATATGGATGATTAGCCTGAAGGGAAGCACCCATTCCAGCTAAGGTAAACTTAAAAGGATTTGCAAGACTTAGACATTTCAGTCGATCCTACCCCGACTCTCCTGCAGATGCACATCCCATGACTCTCTAATAGTTAAACTGAGATAAGTCGAAGATCACATAGATATAACAGTTTACAAAAATCAAAGAGAATTTATAATAATTGATCAATTACTGAGAGATTGAATCATAAAAAAAGACATTTCATCATCACATCCAATATAATACATAGAGTATGAAAATACTTATCAAAATTGGAAAATATGAAGCAAATGCTGAAAGGGGTGCTCATTTCCTCCCAACCATAGGCACAATCACTCCTACTGGATTTACCACTGGCCACCCCTGAGATAGACCATGATTCTCTGGGATAGATTCTTTCTCTTTGCTCCACAAAGAGCAAGGATGAAGGTTACTCTCCTTCTCCCACATCAACTTGGCAACTGGTTTTCTCTACTCCAAGCAAGGAGGTTTGCACAAGTACTTCCTCAGTCACTCATCAACCTCATTTATTAGCTTGTAGGGAAACTCTGCCCATGGCTTCTTACAACCAAATCGAGCTTACTTCTCATCTTTTTCCTCTCAACTTCAGAATCGAAGTATGTTCACTTCTCTTCTCAGGAGAGTGTTTTCTCTACTTTTCTATCTCACAGATATGTCTCTGTCACCAGATTACCTCATTTATTGCCTTCCTCAACAAGTTTGTGTGGGTCCAAATCCCAATTCATGGTCAGGCCTAGAAGCCTTATAGATGGGCACCTTGCCCCATCTCCTCATTAACTCTTGAGGATTGCCTTCCAGCTACCAACCTGACTGGTAATTCATTTCTGGATCAAAGGACTGTTGAGAAATTATACACAGTAGGTACTAGTCAGGTGAGGGTGATCTCAACCATACTTGGTTTCCCTTCACCATCTCTCTCACTGCATCCATGGTTTATCTTGGAAATCTTTCCCCCTTTCAACATTTATGCAACACATATTCAAATTCAAATTCTATTAACAACAGAAAAATTCATACATTGACCCTTTTATACAAAGGTTCATAAAATCAAACATTCACACATATTTAGTCTTCCATAGTCTATTTTCCAGTTATAGTTATATTTACAAATTGGGGGAAACAAGGGTATTACAATCCCCTCCCCCTCAAGGTAACATTGTCCTCGATGTTCTACATGTTGATGTGCTTTGTATGTACAGAAGCAAACATAATTGGATATGCTTGTCTCATGGCATCCTCCATTTCCCATGTAGCCTGATCTGGGCCAAAGTGTTTCCACTGCACCTTGACCTATGCAATGGTTATGTTCCTGAGTGTGGTTTCCTTCATTTCTATTATGCATTGAAGTTCTCATAGGAACTCTCCCTCAGGTTCCACCTGAATCATAGACCGGTCATTAATATGATTAGAATCATGTACATACTTCTTTAATAAAGAAACATGGAAAAAATTATGTACTTTCAATGTGGGAGGAAGTTCTAGCCGATGGGCTACTGGTCTCACTCTATCCAAAAATTCAAAGGGTCCACAATATCGAGGTGCCAACTTGGCACAAGATCCCATTCTCAAGGAGCTTCTCTTGCATCTAACCCAGAAATACACATGATCCCCTGTTTTGAACTCTCTAGGAGTCCTTTTCAGGTTTGCATAGCTCTTTTGTCTATCGTGGGATATCTTCAAGTTTTTCATGATCTAAATCACTTGTTGTTCCATTTCCTTTAGCATATCCAACTCGATTGTAAATATGTCTACTGGGTTGTTCCAACTGATTGGAATGTTTCATTTCCTTCCATAGAGGACTTCAAAAGGACTCATTTTTAATGAATCTTGATAGCCAATTGTTGTAAGAAAATTATACCAGTGGTAGGTAGTCCTCCCATTTCTTGGGTTGATGCATTACATACATCCTTAGCAATCCTTATAACACTTGGTTTAACATATCTATCTTCCCATCAGTTTGAGGGTGATAGGATGTACTAAAGAGTAATTTTGTTTCAAAACCAACAAATAAATATTTCCAAAAGTTTGAAGTAAACTTTGTATCTCTGTCGGATATAATCTCCTTAGGCGTGCCATGCAGTTTGAATATCTCTTTCATCAAGATGTTGTAAATATCTATTTCCTTGCAAGTTGACTTGACAGGTATGAAGTGAGCAGCTTTGCTCAGTTTTTCCACAACTACCATGATGGCATTGTTCTATTTGGTTGATCTTGGTATTCCTATGATGAAATCCATGGAGATGGTTTCTCATTTCCATTCGGGAATTGGTAGGGGATTCAACAACCCTACTGGGTGTCATTTCTCTACCTTGACTTGCTGACATTCTAAACAGTTAGCCAAGTAATTAGCTATGTCAATTTTTAGTCCAGACCAATAGAATATATTTATAGTGGTCGTGGTCATTTTTTGATAACCAGGATGACCAGTATATGGTATTTTGTGTAGTTCATCCATTATGAACCTCTTCAAGTATTGACAATTTGGAATGTATAATCTACCCATGTAAGTCAACAACTCATCATTAAGCATCTGATAACCTTCATAGTTCAACCCTGTGGGATCTTGCTTCAGGTATGATGTCACTGGCTTGAAAAATGCATTTGTTTCTTGTGCATCTTTGACCCTCTCTTTCATGTCTGATTCACTGGCTCTTACAACTTCCAAGTGAACTACTTTCATAATTCTACTAAGGGCATCAACCACCCTATTCTCCTTTCATTTGATATGTTTTATTTCAAAATCAAACTCACTAAGGATAGTCATCGACCTAGCTTGTCTCACATTGAGTTTTGGTTGCTCAAAAAAATACCTCAACCCACTATGGTCCGTCATAAGTACAAATCTTCTACCCAAGAGGTAATTCCTTCACATTTTTAAAGCATGCACTATGGTATCCAGTTCCATATCATGGGTCACACAAGTGACTTCATGCTCATTTAATTTTCTGGATTCATAGCAAATCACATGTCCTTCTTGCATAAGGACTCCTCTGAGCCCTTCCTTGCAAGAATTTGTACACACAAGGAAATATTTGTTTGGGTTTGCAATATTTGGCACATGCGCATTGGTTAGAAGGTATTTCATCTCTTGAAAGATTTCTTCACATTATGAGGTCCAAATGAATTTAACCCCCTTCTTCTGAAGGGAGGTGATTGGGCAACCAATCTTGGAGAATCATTTTATGAATCTCTTATAATATCCTACCATACCCATAAAGGATAGGATATCAGATACATCCTTCGGGGTAGGCCAATCCATGATGGCTTTAATATTGTTAGGGTCAACTACCACTCCTTCCTCAGAAATAACATGGCATAGGTAGTGGACTTGTTTCTGGAAAAAGTCACACTTATCAGAGCTTAGCATATAGATGATGTTCTCTTAGCACTTGGAGTACTAGCTTGAGATGTTCTTCATGATATTCCTTATTCTTGGAATATATTAGAATACCATCAATGAAAACCAGCACAAACCTATCCAATAACTTCCTGAATACGTTATTCATTAAGCACATAAAAGTGGTTGGTACATTGGTAAGCCCAAATGGAACCACCACAAATTCATGGTGACCGTATCTTGTCCTAAAGGTTGTCTTTTGGATGTCTTCATCTTTGATTCAGACCTAATGGTATCCATACATCAAGTCAATCTTGGAGAATATTGTAGAACCCCTTAATTGGTCAAACAAGTCATTGATCCTTGGCAAGGGATATGTTTTCTTGATGGCCATCTTATTGAGTTGTCTATAATCTATGCACAGTCTGAGTGTGCCATCTTTATTTTTCAAAAACAAGGTCAGTGCTCCCCATGGGGACACACTAGGCCAAATGTAGCCTTTGTCCCACATCTCCTTTAGCTATAATTTGAGATCAACTAGCACCGGTGTACTCATTCTATAGGGTGTTCTATACATTGCAACTTATCTTAGTACAAGTTCTATTGAAAAATCAATATCCCTTCTTGGAGGTAGACCTAGCACCTCTTCTAGGAATACATCTTTATATTCTCTCAATATGGGATGGTTCTCTAGGCTGGGTTTGTCATTCTCAATAGAGTTTAGTTCTTATATTTCATACAAGGGACAACCCTTTATGCAATACTTCTTTACTTGGAGGGATGATATTTGTCTCACTAAGACATGATTTTGAATCCCTTGTAGGGTTACCCTTCTTCCTTCTTCATTTTCACACTCCAAAGTTTTACTGTAACAATCCAAATTGAATCTTGAATTGTCATTCTTCTTCTAGTATTCACGGGGTTATGTCTTACTCTTGAATTTCACATAGAAATACCTTGCTTTTCGAATAATATCTTCTAAGGTATTTGTCTCATCAAGTTCAATTTTGTCCTGGTAGGACTGAGGTAAGCCACTAATAAATCATTTCATCTTTACTTTTTTATCTTTTATGTAGCGCACATACCTCATCAACTTGAGAAATTTGTTGATATACTCATCTATGGTGAGTTGTCCCATCTTGAGTTCATAGAACTCCTTGGTCTTCCCATCAAAGTACTTTTTTGACAGGTACTTATTCTTGAAGTATTTCTCAAAAAATTTCCATGACAAGTCCTTCTCATGGACTCCTTTCACATTCTTAAGGTCTTCCCACCAAATGGAAGCTTTCAGTCCACACACATTTGAATGCATGATGCCCAAAACTCCTTTCGCTCTGCTATCACTATTGGAAAATGAGTGCTTCATGTTCTTTCCTTGTGCACATCCTTTGCACAATCCATCTGATTCTTCTTGGATTTATGCAAGACCTATCACCGTTTTACTCACAACCGGAAGATCTTTGTAGTGTAGGTGATCAAATATCCTATTCCATAGTTCACTGGGATTTACAATAACATGAACCATTATGGAGTTTGAATGTCATTTTAATTTGTAGAGACCTCCTCCTTCAACTCCAATCACTATTGCATCATCAAGGGTCTTCCCTCTAGGCCACATAAGAACTTGACCATCAATAAATGCTACTCTAAATCCTTTCTTGTCCAATACTGAAATTGAGAGAAGATTCTTCTTTAACCCTGGAACATAGATAACTTCCTTCATCTTCATTGTCTTTCCTGAGTTTAACTTGTAGGAATATTCTCCAACACCTTTGATTGGATATTGATAGTGCTCACCCAGTTTCACCTTGTGAGGTGAATATTTAAGAATAAGGTTAGATGAGGGGTCTTCATAGCCTATCATGTGCTTAGAATCACCACTATATATCAACCAACTATCGCTTCCATGAGTAATAACACCTGTGAGGAATGAGATAAGAATATAATCTTCATCACTTGATTAATATTACTTTTCAGCCCTCTTGGGAGGCTCATCATATTCAGTTGTGTGAGCTTGATTCCTCTTACTTCCTTTATTATTCTTAGTTTCCATAATGAGGAGAAAATGCCTAACAAAGTGTCCCAATTCCTGACAACAGTAACATATGATATTTTAGTTGTATCTTTGACCCATATTCAACTTCTTAGGTAAAGAATGCTCCTTCTTGTTCTTTCCTTTCCTAGTGTGGGTGACTAGGGCTTGATCTTCATTTGCTATATTTTCTTCTCTTGCAGTTGTCCTAGATTTTTCCTGGTTACAATCTTCCCAAATCCTACTAAACTTGGGAAGCTTCTTCCTTGGATGAATCCATCCCATGACATTGGGAGGCCATTCAAGGTAGTCATCACCATATCTTCTCCTTCTACTGTGTCACCAATGGATTCTATCTTTTCCTTGATTTGATTCACTCTTGAGAAGTAGGAGTGAATGGTTTATGAGTTCTTCATTTTCACATTCTTCAAATGAGATCTCCGAGTAATTATTTGGTTTATGTTGCTTCCTTAAAACAGACGAGTTAAGGTGTCCATCATTTTCTTTAGAGAAGATAATGATGATACATGATGTATAATGTGGTCCTCAATGGAGTCTGCAATAATCCTTTTTTCTCTCACCATGTCCTTCTTATATTTTTCCTTAGCTTCATCTCCTTGAGGTTCTTGAAATTATTCTATAATGAACTTATCCAGTTCATGTTCTTCAAGAAGGAGGGTTAATCTGTACCTCCAGGCCCTGAAGTTATCAACTCCATCTAGCTTCTCATCAATTTTTGTTCTGGTAGTCATCCTTCCCGGGACCACACAAAATATGACCAAAATTGAAAGACTGAACTGAACAGTAGGTGCACTCTGCTAAGGTGAGTTTCTTGGTGGTATTTCTTTGTAAAAAATCCCCTGGAAACTAGAAAAACATCAGCCTTAGGGTTTCGGTGAAATCCTAACTGCAACAGTTGCAAACTGGAAAACTAGTCCACTGGAAAAGTGCGCTAGGATAGGGATAACCTCCTGACGGTCTTGGTTTGTCTGAAAATTGTCTCTAGACTGAATACAGATCCCTTTTAGGTTTCTAGATCTACAATTGGCTTCTATTCAGGCCTACTCTGATACCATGTTGGAATTTTAAATTTTCTAGTTACAAAATTACAATTACTTAATCCAATAGAAACTATAGTAGGATCACTAAAAGATAGATGATCACATATACAATAGAACACAAATATTATCCTAGGAAACCGTCATGGGGGAGAAAATATAGAAACCAAAACCCTCAATATAGATTCCTTCAACCAGTACAATGATGTGGTATAGCTCTCCAAGAAATACCTAGACCAAAACACCAAAAGAACCAATCTCCAAGACTTGTGTGCTAGACCTTCTTATTATTTCCAAGATGGATAAGAGAAGTGTGTGAGTTGGTGTCCAAATGAGAGGAACCTATCCTCTATTTATACACAACAGTGTCTTGTAACACACCCAACCCCTAAATATCCTTTCTAGGGGTGGGAATCAAATTTTCTCTTTCCCTTATTCATTTTTAGCCACTTACTTAAGCAAAACCATCTTAAAGGGCTTCCCTAAAAATTACATCCCTTAGTGTGTGCTTGAACTAGATAGTCGGGTCTTCCTCGTGACCTCAGGAAGAAAACCATGAGCTAAGAGCCTATGTTAGCAAAGGTTTCAACACTTCGAAAGTTCCCACACTTCGATATATGCAAAAGTGTTGTCAAATTATCAGATCGTCGAACAGTGAAGGGGATCAATTGTTCACATCCTTCACCAAGATCTATGGTTAAAAAGGGGGCTTCAGTACTCGGAATTGAACATACCTTTTTCCAAATACCCAAAGTCCCATAATCTCGCCACATGCCCCTAGACCTTCGGCGTTCGACATTCGGTGATTGCCCATCATCATTATACTTTCAGCCTTTGGTGATCGACAATTCTCATTGAATATTTATTGTTACCATAGTATGCCCAAACTCCCAAACTCTTGATATCTCACCACGTGGCTTGGCCCTTCAACGTTCATCATTCGACATTTGGTTTTGGTCATTCCTAAATTATAACACGCCCCAAAATCCCCAAACTCCCGAAGTTACACATACTTCTAGAGTCTCGTATACGTCACCAGCCACATTGGCCACACAGGCATGAACCAAGAACCGACATGCGACAAGGGTCAAGGGGTGACACATGTCCTCAATAGGCAGTGACATGTGTCATGCTCTAACAGGAACATGGCACATGGCACATGTAGAACAATTCCACGTCACTCAGGATGACATCAGTGAGCCACGTCATCCTAGACTGATAATTGCTCAGTCCTTTAATATAACGGTCCGCAAGATACCACACATACCCATAGATATATGGTTCTCATTACTTTGTGCCTTCAGCTTCAGATCTTACCTAATCCTCTCAATGCAAATCCCTCAAATATCTAAGTCTCTGGACTACGAGATCTTGCACCACGTGTCCTTTTAGACCAATGGTTGAGATCCACTTTGGCACTCGTGACTTCGACGAGTTCATACTTCATAAAATCTTGATAGGTTTCCTTCAAAGTACAGAATATCTGGACTATGGGATCACTTTCCATGTACCCCCTCATCCAACGGTCCTAGTTAAATGGTCAACGCTTGATGGGGAACGAGTAGGGGTCATGTGTCACTCCACGATGCATTCCTGGTTAGTTGGGTAGTTGAGGGTGGTTCCCTTAGATCGACAGTTCAGAAGGATCCCAAAGGATACGAGGATTAATGGTCCATGTTACTTTGGCATTTTGACATTCGGTATTTTGGTGAGTGTGTCTCCCGGCTCTCCCTCTGGACCACGTCAGATCTATGACACGTTTCCCTATAGTTTCAACGGTCCATATTAACTCCGCGACTCCACCCTTCAGCAATTTCGACACTAGAACATTCTAAATCTCCCGAAGTAAGACTTCGTCGAAGCACTTAACACCTCGCTTCCTATGTCCAATCTAACGATTGAGAGGGATCCATACTGGATCCCCATATGGATAGTCCTCGTCGATTTTCAACTTTGGCCTCTGGCTACTTTCAAGTATTGTGGAATCACAAATCCCGGAGTCCTGAAGTCGAATGAGATAGCTCTTTTAAGAATAGCGTAGGGTTCCTGGGCCCTGGTCATATGGGTCCTTTGGGGAAACTTAGGGACTAAGAGAAAATCCATTTTTGCAGCAAAGGGGTTAAGAACACGGGCATGAGCCCTCAATCATATGGATGATTAGCCTGAACGGAAGCACCCATTCCAGCTAAGGTAAACTTCAAAGGATTTGCAAGACTTAGACATTTCAGTCGATCCTACCCCGACTCTCCTGCAGATGCACATCCCATGACTCTCTAACAGTTAAACTGAGATAAGTCGAAGATCACATAGATATAACAGTTTACAAAAATCAAAGAGATTTTCTAATAATTGATCAATTACCGAGAGACTAAATCATAAACAAAGACATTTCATCATCACATCCAATATAATACATAGAGTATGAAAATACTTATCAGAATTGGAAAATATGAAGCAAATGCTGAAAAGGGTGCTCGTTTCCTCCCAACCATAGGAACAATCACTCCTACTGGATTTACCACTGACTGCCCCCGAGCTAGATCATGATTCTTTGGGATAGTTTCTTTCTCTTTGCTCCACAAAGAGCAAGGACGAAGGTTACTCTCCTTCTCCCACAACAACTTGGCAACTGGTTTTCTTTACTCCACGCAAGGAGGTTTGCACAAGTACTTCCTCAGTCACTCATCAACCTCATTTATTAGCTTGTAGGCAAACTCTGCGCATGGCTTCTTACAACCAAATCAAGCTTACTTCTCATCTTTTTCCTCTCAACTTCAAAATCGAAGTATGTTCACTTCTCCTCTCGGGAGAGTGTTTTCTCTACTTTTCTATCTTGCAGATATGTCTATGTCACCGGATTACCTCATTTCTTGCCTTCCTCAACAAGGTTGTGTGGGTACAAATCCAAATTCGTGGCCAAGCCTAGAAGCCTTACAGATGGGTACCCTGCCCCATCTCCTCATTAACTCTGAGGATTGCCTTTCAGCTACCAACCTGACTGGTAATTCATTTCTGGATCAAAGGACTGTTGAGAAATTATACACAGTAGATACTGGTCAGGTGAGGGTCATCTCAACCATACTTGGTTTCCCTTCACCATCTCTCTCACTGCATCCATGGTTTATCTTAAAAATCTTTCCCCCTTTCAACATTTATGCAACACATATTCAAATTCAAATTCTATTAACAATAAAAAAATTCATACATTGACCCTTTTATACAAAGGTTCATAAAATCAAACATTCACACATATTTAGTCTCCCATAGTCTCTTTGCCAGTTATAGTTATATTTACAAATTGGGGGAAACAAGGGTATTACAATCCCCTCCCCCTTAAAGTAACATTGTGCTTGATGTTCTACCTGTTGATGTGCTTTGTATGTACAAAAGCAAACATAACTGGATATGTTTGTCTCATGGCATCCTCCATTTCCCATGTAGCCTGATCTGGGTCAAAGTGTTTCCACTGGACCTTGACCTATGCAATGGTTATGTTCCTGAGTGTGGTTTCCTTCCTTTCTTTTATGCATTGACGTTCTCATAGGAACTCTCCCTCAGGTTCCACCTGAATCACAGACCAATCAATAATATGATTAGAATCATGTACATACTTCTTTAATAAAGAAACATGGAAAAAAATATGTACTTTCAATGTGGGAGGAAGTTCTAGCCGATGGGCTACTGGTCTCACTCTATCCAAAAATTCAAAGGGTCCACAATACCGAGGTGCCAACTTGGCACAAGATCCCATTCTCAAGGAGCTTCTCCTGCGTCTAACCCAGAAATACACATGATCCCCTGCTTTGAACTCTCTAGGTGTCCTTTTCAGGTTTGCATAGCTCTTTTGTCTTTCCTGGGATATCTTCATGTTTTGCATGATCTGAATCACTTGTTGTTCCATTTCCTTTAGCATATCCAACTCGATTATAAATATGTCTACTGGGTTGTTCCAACTGATTGGAATGTTTCATTTCCTTCCATAGAGGGCTTCAAAAGGACTCATTTTTAATGAATCTTGATAGCCAATTGTTGTAAGAAAATTATACCAGTGGTAGGTAGTCCTCCCATTTCTTGGGTTGATGCATTACATACATCCTTAGCAATCCTTATAACACTTGGTTTAACATATCTATCTTCCCATCAGTTTGAGGGTGATAGGATGTACTAAAGAGTAATTTTGTTTCAAAACCAACAAATAGATATTTCCAAAAGTTTGAAGTAAACTTTGTATCTCTGTCAGATATAATCTCCTTAGGCATGCCATGCAGTCTGAATATCTCTTTCATCAAGATGTTGGAAATATCTATTTCCTTGCAAGTTGACTTGACAGGTATGAAGTGAGCATCCTTACTCAATTTTTCCACAACTACCATGATGGCATCGTTCTATTTGGTTGATCTTGGTATTCCTGTGATGAAATCCATGGAGATGGTTTCCCATTTCCATTCGGGAACTGGTAGGGGATTCAACAACCCTACTGGATGTCATTTATCTACCTTGACTTGATGACATTATAAACACTTAGCCAAGTAATTAGCTATGTCAATTTTTAGTCCAGACCAATAGAATATATTTATAGTGGTCGTGATCATTTTCTGATAACCAGGATGACCAATATATGGTATTTTGTGTAGTTCATCCATTATTAACCTCTTCAAGTATTGACAATTTGGAATGTATAATCTACCCATGTAAGTCAACAACTCATCATTAAGCATCTGATAACCTTCATAGTTCAACCCTATGGGCTCTTGCTTCAGGTATGATGTCACGGGCTTGAAAAATGAATTTGTTTATTGTGCATATTTGACCCTCTCTTTCATGTCTGATTCATTGGCGCTTACAACTTCCAAGTGAACTACTTTCATACTTCTACTAAGGGCATCAACCACCCTATTCTAGTTTCCTTTGATATGTTTGATTTCAAAATCAAACTAACTAAGGATAGCCATCGACCTAGCTTGTCTCACATTGAGTTTTGGTTGCTCAAACAAATACCTCAACCCACTATGGTCCGTCATAAGTACAAATCTTCTACCCAAGAGGTAATTCCTCCACATTTTTAAAGCATGCACTATGGTATCCAGTTCCATATCATGGGTCACATAATTGACTTCATGCTCATTCAATTTTGTAGATTCATAGCAAATCACATGTCCTTCTTGCATAAGGACTCCTCTGAGCCCTTCCTTGCAAGAATCTACACACACGAGGAAATATTTGTTTGGGTCTGCAATATTCATCACAGGCACATTGGTTAGAAGGTATTTCATCTCTCGAAATATTTCTTCACATTATGAGGTCCAAATGAATTTAACCCCCTTCTTTTGAAGGGAGGTGATTGGGCAACCAATCTTGGAGAATCATTTTATGAATCTCTTATAATATCCTGCCATACCCATAAAGGATCGGATATCAGATACATCCTTCGGGGTAGGCCAATCCATGATGGCTTTAATATTGTTAGGGTCAACTACCACTCCTTCCTCAGAAATAACATGGCCTAGGTAGTGGGCTTGTTTCTGGAAAAAGTCACACTTATTGGAGCTTAGCATAGAGATGATGTTCTCTTAGCACTTGGAGTACTAGCTTGAGATGTTCTTCATGATATTCCTTATTCTTGGAATATATTAGAATACCATCAATGAAAACCAACACAAACCTATCCAATGACTTCCTGAATACGTTATTCATTAAGCACATAAAAGTGGTTGGTACATTGGTAAGCCCAAATGGAACCACCACAAATTCATAGTGATCGTATCTTGTCCTAAAGGTTGTCTTGTGGATGTCTTCATCTTTGATTCAGACCTGATGGTATTCATACGTCAAGTCAATCTTGGAGAATATTGTAGCACCCCTTAATTGGTCAAACAAGTCATCGATCCTTTGCAAGGGATATGTTTTCTTGATGGCCATCTTATTGAGTTGTCTATAATCTATGCACAGTCTGAGGGTGCCATCTTTATTTTTCAAAAACAAGGTCGGTGCTCCCCATGGGGACAAACTAGGACAAATGTAACCTTTTTCCCACATCTCCTTCAGCTATAATTTGAGATCAACTAGCTCTGGTGTACTCATTCTATAGGGTGTTCTATACATGGCAACTTATCTTAGTACAAGTTCTATGGTGATTTGTCCCATCTTGAGTTCATAGAACTCCTTGGTCTTCCCATCAAAGTACTTTTTTGACAGGTACTTCTTCTTGAAGTATTTCTCAATTTTTTTCCATGAAAAGTCTTTCTGATGGACTCCTTTCACTTTCTTAAGGTCTTCCCACCAAATGGAAGCTTTTCCATTCAGGTTGAAAATGGCTATCCGAGCCTTTAATTTTTCAGAGTAGTCATGGTCTCTGAAGTACTTCTTCAAGCCGAGTATCCAAAATTCCACTTCTTCCCCCTTCTTAATCTCTCCATCAAAGGTGGGTTGTTTATCTTTCTTGAATTCTTTAGGGTCACGACTCTTGGAATGTTTCCTCTTCTTCCCTTTTGTTTGAGAATGGGAACTATTTTTACCACTAGAAGATTCCTTGGAGTTGTCAGTGTCCTCACCGGAGGAATATTCCATTGGATGTCTCTTGTCTCCATGTTGGGCCTTCTTTGAGGTGCTCCTCCTGGTGTGGCCACTTTTAGGACCATACTTCTATATCTCATGTGGACTTGGAGTTTTCTTAGTATGATTCTTGTCTACATGACTAGAATCTGGACCATGTTGCAGTTGCCTTTGTATATCTGGTAGACTTTGCAGTAGGACTGCATTAATTTATGTCTGCTTTTATTGATGTTTGATCATCCTTTCATTGTCAGCCTTATAACTCTGTAATTATGCCATGAGGATTCTTACAGTGCCAGCCAAATTTGGATGGTTTTCCACCACTCTCCTTTCATCAGATTCTTACTCTCTATTGTGGGAGCTCTCCCCCAACTCCTGATGCGTCACCATCCTTTATGTTGTAGTTCTCATGTTGTTCATTGACTGCTTGAGTGTAGATACATTTTTTTATGTTAGTTACTAATCTACCAATTCATGAACAACACATACAATTTCAAGGTGAAGTCAATTCTTTATTTGGAAACATTAGTCACCTACAGTGCAGACTTCCAAAACATCTATCAATCAACATAAGGGGTAAGGTAGGGTGTTACCCCATAAGTTCTCTAATAATATTTTTATGTGACTCGTGCATGAGCCCAAGTAGGCCAAGTGTTGTTTCCATGCTTTGATACCAATTTGTAACACACCTAACCCCTAAATAGACTTTCTAGGGGTGGGGAATCAAATTTTATCTTTCCCTGATTCATTTTCGGTCCCTTACTTAAGAAAAACCATCTTAAAGGGATTCCCTGAAACTTACATCTCTTACTGTGCACTTGAACCAGCTAGTAGGGCCTTCCTTGTGACCTTAGGATGAAAACCAGGAGCTAAGAGAATGTGTTAGCAAAGGTTTCGACACTTCATAATTTCCTGGACTTCGGGAGTTCCAAAAGTGTTTTCAAATTCTCATATCGTCAAACAATGGAGGGTATTAATGGATCACATCCTCTGCCAAGATCTATGGTTAAAAAGGTGGCTTTGGTACTCGGCGTTGAACATACCTTTTTCCCAATCCCCGAAGTCTTGTAATATCACCACGTTCCCCTATCCCTTCAGTGATCGGATATCGCCATTAGACTTTCGTCCTTTGGCGATAAAGGATTCTCGTTGAATCTTTCTTTTTACCATACTATGCCCAAACTCCCGAACTCCCGATATATTTCCATGTGGCCTTATCCCTTCCACATTCAACATTCAGTGTTTGGTGTTGGTCATTCCTAAATTATAACATGCCCCAAAATCCTTGAACTCTCGAAGTTACCCATAATCCTAGAGTCTCATATATGTCACCATCCACGTTGGCCAGGCGGGCATGAACCAGGAACCGACATGCGGCAAGGGTCAAGGGGTGGCAAGTGTCCTTGATAGGGGATGACACATGTCATTCTCTAACAGGTACAATGGGTATGTGAATTGTCCAAAAATGGGTGACACATAGCACATGTTGAACGGGTCCACATCACTTGGGATGACGTCAGTGAGCCACGTCATCCTAGACTGATAACTTCTCAGTCCTTTAATCTAACGGTACAAAAGATCCCACGCAGACCCATAGATCTACGGTTCTCATTACTTTGCGACTTCGGCTTCCTAGCTTACTGAATCCTCTCGATGAAAATCCCCTTAAGAGATAAGTCTCTGGAATACATGATATTGTGCAACATGTCCTTTTCGACCAACGATCGAAATTGATGTCGGCGAGCACATACTTTGTAAACTCTTGGTCGGTTTCCTCCGGAGTATAGAATCTCCAAACTATGGGATTGCTTGCCACATACCCCCTCATCCAATGGTCCTAGTTAAACGGTCAACACTTGACGAGGAACAAGTAGGGGCCATGTGTCACTCCACGAAACATTCCTGGTTAGTTGAGTAGTCGAGGATGGGTACCTTAGATTGACAGTTCTGAAGGATCCCGAAGGATCCAAGGATCAACAGTCCACATTACTTCGACAGTTCGACATTCGGGAGTTCAATGAGTGTGTCTTCCGACTTTCCCTTCGGACCACACAAGATATATGGACACGTGTCCCTCCAATTTCAACGATCCATGTTAACTCTGTGACTCTAGCCTTCGAGAGTTTCGACACTATACCATTCAAAATCTCCTGAAGTAAGACTTCATCGAAGAGCTTAACGCCTCCCTTCCTATGTCCAATCTAACCACTGAGAGTGATCCATACTGGATCCCCAGATCGACATTCCTCATTGATTTGTGTCTTCGGCCTTTGGCTACTTTCAAGGATTGTGAAATCACAAGTCCCGAAGTCCCAAAGCTGAATGAGCTAGCTCCTTTCGGACTAGCGCAAGGTTCCTAGGCCCTGGTCATATGGGTCTTTTGGGGAAACTTAGGGGCTAAGCACAAATTGTTTTTTGCAGCAAAGGGGTTAAGAACATGGGCATGAGACATCGGTCAGATGGATGATTATCCTGAAGGTAAATGCCCATTCCTGCTAAGATAAACTTCAAAGGATTTGCAGGACTTAGGAATTTCAGTCGATCCTACCCCAACTCTCCTGTGGAATCACATCCCATGACTCTCTAATAGTTAAATTGAGATAAGTCCAAGATCACATAGATATAACAGTTTATAGAAATCAAAGAGAATTTATAATAAATGTTCAATTACTGAGAGACTGAATCATAAACACAGACATTTCATCATCACATCCAAAGTATGAAAATACTTATCAGATCTGGGAAATATGAAGCAATTGTTGAAAGGGGTGTTTGTTTCCTCCCAACCATAGGCATAGTCACTTCTACTAGATTTACCATTGTCCACCCTCGATCTAGACCATGATGCTCTGAGAAAGATTCTTTCTCTTTGCTCCACAATAGTCATGGACGAAGGTTACTCTCCTTCTCCCACAAGAACTTGGCAATTGGTTTTCTCTACTTAAAAAAAGGAGGTCTGCATGAGTACTTCCTCAGTCAGTCATCAACCTCGTTTATCATCTTGTAGCAAAACCCTACCCATGGCTTCTTAAATCCAGATTGAGCTTACTTCTCATATTTTTCCTCTCAACTTCATAATCGAATTCTGTTCACTTTTCTTCTCAGGAGATTTTTTTCTCTACTCTGTTATCTCATAGATTTGTCTTTGTCCCCGAATTACCTCATTTATTTCCTTCCTCGACAAGTTTCTGTGGGTCCAAATCCCAACTTGTGGTCAGGCATGTAAGCCTTGTAGATGGGTACCCTGCCGCCTCTCCTCATTAACTCTTGAGGATGTCCTTCTAACTACCAGCCTGACTGGTAATTCATTTATGGGTCAGAGGACTATTGATAAATTACACCCAGTAGGTACTGATCAGGTGAGTGTCATCTCAACCATACTTGGTTTCCCTTCACCGACTTTCTCATAGCATCCATGGTCTATCTTGGAAAACTTTCCCCCTTTCATCATTTATGCAACACATATCAAATTCAAATTCTATTAATAACAAAAAAAATCATACATTGACCCTTTTATACAAAGGTTCATCAAATCAAACATTCACACATATTTAGTCTGCCATAGTCTCTTGGCGAGTTATAGTTATATTTACAAACTGGGGGAAACAAGGGTATTACATGTCTCTTGAAGAGACATGACTCTTGACCTAACTAACCCATAAAATAGGTCTGACTAGCCACAATGGGGATTTTTTTTCAATTATAAGTAAAATACCAATAATATAATATTTTTTGTTGAGTCGACTTGTACAATATAATTATAATAACCTTTTAAAGGTTTGATCAAAACAACTATACAAGAATATATTTCATAGTTACACCAAATATATTAACACCTTGAAGATGTGGGGACACTATCTCATGGGTAAAATATTTGAGCTAAGAACAGACCATTGTGGTCTCAATATTTGTTTGGACAACCAAGTTTAAATGTTAGACAAAGCAGGTGGTTAGAATTCCTCAGTGAGTAAGACTTTGATGTAAATCATATTAAGGGTAAAGAGAATAAGGTGGCTTATGCACTTAGCAGGAGAGTGCATAAGATGTATGTTATAGCCATTAGCATGTACCAGACAGATTTGAGAGACAAAATCATAGAAGCTACAAAGTCAGATCAACACTATGAGGAATTAAGAGAAAAATTACAGCAATGTATTTTGCAGTAGAAACTTGAAGAGTATGAGCTTAAAGAGCATGGGGTTCTCTTTTTTAGGCACATATTTTATGTGCCTGACTCACCAAAGTTGAAAAATATAAGATTGAAGGAATTGCATATTGTGCCTTATGTCGGGCACCCTGGTTATCAAAAGGCAGTAGCAGGTGTTAAGAAGCAATATTATTGGTCAAACATGAAAAAATAGGTTGTTTATTTTATTGTTATATGCCTTGAATGTCAAAAGGTTAAGGTTGAGCACATACATCCAAGTGGTTTACTATAGCCATTACCCATTCCTGAGTGGAAGTGGGAAGTTATAACAATGGATTTTATAACTAAGTTTCCTAGATCAACTAAGCAACACGATTCCATCATGGTGGTAGTGGATAAGCTCACTAAAGCTGCCTGTTTTGTTCCAATGAAGTCAACTTACAAGGTAGCTAATATTGTTCATATCTACATGAGAGAAATTGCTAAATTGCATGGTGTACCTAAGGCAATTATGCCTGACAGATATCCCAAGTTCACTTCAAATGTTTGGAAGGGATTATTCAAGGGAATTGGGATAAGTCTAAACTTTAGCATAACATATCAACCAAAATCAGATGGACAAATAGAGAGGGAAAATCAGGTAATATAAGATATGCTAAGGATGTATGTGATGGATAAACCATCAAAATCAAAAGACTACTTGCATTTGGTAGAGTTTGCTTACAACAATGGGTATCAAGAATCTTTAAAGATGAGTCCATTTAAATCATTGTATGGTAGAAGGTGAAACACACCTATGAGTGTGGATAACCCAACAAACTGCACAGTGGTTTGGCCAGATTTGTTGTAGTAAATGGAAGAGCAAATGGTAAAAATAAAGAAAAATTTAAAAGTTGCCCAAGACAAACATAAAATCTGTGCAGATAAAGGCCGAAATTTAAAATAATTTAAAGTGGGTGACCATGTGTTCCTAAAAGTAAAAGAAATATGAAGTTCCCTGAAGTTAGGGAATTTCTTTAAGATAGCAGCACAATATTGTGGGCCATTTGAAATCCTAGAGAGGATTGGTCTTGTCGCATATATGTTGGCTCTACCTGCATCCTTGAGTATTCATAATGTATTCCAAGTTTCCTTACTTAAAAAGTATGTACCTTATGTTAATCATCTCATTGATTGGAATGTGATTCAAGTGGAGTAAGAGGGCAATTTTTAAATCATGCAGTAGGACTGGTAAAGGTCCAGTGGACCTTTTACGGTCCCGAAGATGCAACCTGGGAACAAGAATATGTTATGTAGGAAACGTATTCACATCTCTTTGAGGAATTTTGAAATTTTTTATTATGCATGTGTATGTAATGCACTAAGGACCATGCATAAATAAGGGGGAGGGGAATGTAATACCCCTAGGTTGTAAATTTAAATATAAATGTGTATATATATTTATATAAGCTGGTGATTTGTTGGTATCAAGTCTTGGATTCAGTTTTGTGCACGCATTCCATAGTTGGTGATTGCGTGAGGACTGTGCATCAAAGAAAGAATGTGCAAATTTCATAGTGTAGTGTGCATCTGTGTAAGTGTGCAAGGATGGTGCACTAAAATAATAATGCGCACATCCCAGTGTTTTGTGCACACCAGATTAAGCACGCAGTTTTGAGGCCAGAGAGCCTTTGTATGTATGTTTTTGTTTTGAGGCTGGTGAGCCTGGATGCAAAAGGCCACTACATTTTTATTGTAAATGTAATCACCCTCTAGATTTTTAATATAATCACATCACTGTGAACATAATCAACTTAGACAAAAATAGATGGGGGGATAAACTCTACGAAAAAGTAAAAAGGGGGAGCTTAAGTTAAGGGAATATTTTATTAATATTTACGAATGTTTAATTTATGGATATGTATTTATCCTAAGTTTCAAAAGGATGGGAATGAGTTTCCAAGTGGATAAAAGCTATCCCTAAAGGTGACAAGTGTCAATTTATAACCATGCAAATATATATTGTTGGACTTAGTGTAATTCAAGTATTATCACTTCGGGATCATTCAGACGAAATTCCTCTATGAAGAAATACATATTTTGTTTTAACTTACTATCATTTCTTAACTCGGTTCTTGGGAATAATTTTTACTGTCAAAGAGACGGGTTGTCAAGCACGTGAGAATTCTCTCCAGGTGAGATATTTGTTGTTGAAGAGGTGGGTTGTCAAGCGAGTGAGCATTCTATCCAAGTGAGAGTTTTCTAAGAATTGTTCCCTGGTGCATTGGGAATTAGATACAAGTCTCTGATACTTCTTTCCTGACTTGTTGTTGAAGCTCCAGAAGGGAAGTGGGGCAATCGAAGCATTGTTGATCAGAGAAGGGGCATACTTCTTGTGGTGGGACATACATGTGGGGAATGAGGGACTGTAGGATAGTTGCAATAGTTGGCACCTTGGACCAAGTATTTTGTTCAATATCATACCATATCCTGGTAATAGGAACCCTTATCCAACCAACACATGGCCCACTCCTTCAAGTGTTTACCAACTCTATAATAGAGGTTTATGCACTATGTTGAAAAAATAATTAGGGACATATGGAAAAGGGGTAAGTGTTCCTATCCAGGTCTTACAACAATATTCCCTTTACATGTTACTTAGATACAAGTACATACATTACATACTCCATCACATGGAGACACTAGGTACAAGATTAGAAAGCAATGACTAGGTACCACTACAATACTTCTCTTAAGTACCAACTCTAGGTAAGATACAAGTTCAAAGTTTTCAAGGACCAATACATTGAATAAAAACATGACATCATAGACTTGCTACAAATACAAAGTGTGAATCACATTACAATATGGTCAAGTATGCTTCTATTCATAACAACTCAAAAAATTTACCTTATTTTCCACAATCATCTGACCTTCATTGTTATCACAAGAACTATTACCAGCTTCCCTTGGACCAAAATCTAAGAAACTCTTAGTTGTATTTAGGAAAACATATTTTCCCTTCTTGTAGCAATCTCACCATTCCCTCTCCAAAATTCAGTCTACAATCAACCCTTGGTTTCTTGAGCAAGAACAATTTTAACTCTTGTGATAACCAACCACTAGTTATTCACTCAAGCAATTCACTTCTATCTCAGAACCAAAGTGTCCATGCTCCTCCATTCACTTGTATCACTTTTATCTTGAACAACATACCAGTTGTGAACTAACTGTACCTTTGGGACGAACACTGGTACCACATAGATTCACTAAGAACCTATTGTACTCTAGGGCCTAACATTAACCTGATTGTAAAGACTAGGCAGCTAACCATCCTATGGACATGTTTTCATCTACCAAGACACCCAAGTACCCAATCATGATGCCTACTAGTTCTTTAGGAAGATAGTCTGGATACGAGATGTATCCAAATCAATCTTACATTCTCTACACGTTCCAATGAGGATCTATAGTGCAACATTCATCAAACAATATTTCATGAAGGAATAGTTGGAGGTAAAAAAACATGCAACTATAACTCCCTTCTAACCAAAATATAGTTTACCAAGTAGAATAAGGAATGAAATTTACATCACAAAGTATTTTCATGTAGGACTACAAAACATTAGCACGAGAAAATGACACACATGACGAAAATATTTTCTTCCTCCTCTGGAATCATGCAGATACTTGTTGTCTTCGTATGGATTTTCTACATCTATGTTCAATCTTTGTCTTGGATCTCCATACCTCCCATATCATTTGTTAAATTCGTTAATTCTAAAAAAATAACTTCACTATCATATTGAGTTAGCTATATTCAATAGGTTTGTTAACTCCAATGAATCCAAGAATTGAAAATTACAAAGATAAACTTCGAACATTACCGATATTTTAAAGACATTTTAACAAGCACCATCACATGTCTACACCAATATCTATAAGCAACATTTGGTCCAATGATATGATCATGTTGTTGAAAAAGTGGCATTGGAGTATACTAAATTCTACTTCCCTACAACAGGTGTTCGAGAGTAGAACAATTAGCCTCTTTACATCAGGTTGGAATAACTGGTGGAAGTGCAAAACGTGACGAGGTTGGAGATACATGGAAACGTTGAGACTAATACCTCCACCACCCTATCGGTTCGGGTTGGGGACCAACATGACCAATTACACATAGTGGCTAATCATAGGGCTCAAATGGATCAAATTCCCCCATGAATATTCTACATCCTCCAACCTCAACATCCACCATGCAACCATGGAAAAACTATTCACTTCACAAGGTATCCCCTTGTGGACTTTTGTCCAGTATGTCATAGAGTGGAAACAATCGTTTCCTATTCTAGACAACCCTTGTTGGACCTTCTGCACCAGGATCAAGAACAACTCATCTCATAGCTCATTGACCATTTCTCTCATATACCATGGTACTACAATGTTTCCCATGTATTCTCTAACAATAGGGGGCTCCATTCTGGACTTGAATTTCATTGGGAACAAAATCATCGAGATCTCGTTACTTTGCATTTCCAATGCCAAAATTCTTTCCCTCCACGGGTCTACGGTCGCCACTTCAAAACTAGTGCACTTCTTGATATTGCCATCCTCATTTTCTTTTTATTTGATTTGATTCAACCTTTCTACATATATGGGATAGAACTTTAGCACGGGCTTTTGTAAGGTACCAAATGTAATATAATATGCAGAAACATGAAAATTTAGCAGATATCAATGGAACAACAAAATATGAGAAGAACAACACCAAAAATAATACCTTTATTCAAAGAAAGAAATGTTCACTTGCCTCTTCGAGGGGGAGACCTCCAACAGAGAAAAGATTTATTACAATAATTCTCAAGACAAGATTTTGCATGCATCCTACTCTTATTTATACTAATTATATCTTCTAAAGAACATTATAGAGGAATATCTTTCTAGAATCAAAAGATTCTATTAGGTCTTCTTACATTGACTTGTTCACATTTATTAAATAGGCCTTACTAACTAATGTCAGCCTTTATTACCTGGAAAATATATTTAGGCCTTATTAACTAATGTCATCCTTTATTACAGGGAAAATATATTATTCTATCTATGTGAGGGGTTAGGTCCCTAATATGCCACCCCCCTTGAAAAAGATACTTGTCCTCAAGGCTTAAGATGAGGAAACTATTGCATAATGGTAGTCGGTTCCCAGGTGGCATCTTCTGGTGGATTATCCTTACATTGAATCAAAACTTCCTTGATGGTGTGTTGATTGAGTCGACACTATCTCTAGTCCAATATGTCTTGTGGCTACAACCAAATGGAACCTTCTTCATCCAACTCTGGTAGGATGGTCTGGGTGTGGCATTTGGTTCCAAACACTTTCTTCAGGCATGAGACATGAAACAAATGATGTATCTTGGAGTGATTGGTAAAACCTAATTGTTAAGCCACTGGTCCCACGCATTTGATAATAGTAATAAGGACCATAAAATTTTGGTGCAAGTTTCTGAGACTATTGGGATTTGAGTGAAGTATTTTTGTATGTTTGGAGGTGGAGAAACACATTATCCCCTTCAAAAAATTGACATTCAGAATGACCCTAATCTTCCTATTGCTTCATGCAATTTTGAGCCATTACAAAATTGTCTTTGAGACTACAAAGATTGTTCATGCAGATGGTAAGATTGCGGTCAACCTCTTGAATCTTGGAGACACCCGACATGTATGGGATAACATATGGTGGCTTCTATATGTGGACTGCTTCAAATGGAGTCATGGGAATGGCGGTATGATAAGAGGAGTTGTACCACCATTCAGCTAGGGATAACCAATGAACCCACTGCTTATGTTTGGCCATCAGTATGGGGATGATAATTTGTGCTGAGATGCAATTGAGTTCCCTAGATCCTAAATATTTCTTGCCAAAAAATGTTGGTAAAAGTGGGATCATGATCATAAACAATAGAACGAGGAATTCCATGGAGTTATCCATAAAAAATTGAGCCATTGTGGATGTTTTGAATGGGTGTTGAAGAGCACGACAATGAGCATATTTGAAAAGACAGTCCACTACCACCATCATGACTGACTTATTTCCTAATTTGGGTAAGCCAACAATGAAATCCATGGAAATATCCATCCAAATAGTAGGTATAAGAAAAAGTGGTTGGAGTGTACAAGGAGGTTTGAAATTCACGCCCTTATTGTGTTGACATGTATCACATTTGGCTACAAAGGTGTTGATGTCTTGTTTCATACCATCCTAGAAGAAAGATCATTTGACCCATTCATAAGTTTTGGTAAAACCTGAATGTTCGGTTGTAGGTGATGCGTGAAACTCAGAGAGAATATTGGGTTTAAGGGTCGATTGTTTGTTTAAATACAAGCGACCTTTATTAGTGAAACTCTTCATTGTTCCAAGATTACCCTAGAGAAGCGTGTGGATATTGTTGAATTTTTTTGATTAGGGTGGAGATTTTGGGGTCTTAAAACTGTTCATGTCGAACAACCTGAAGCCAATCTACTACAATGAATGAGAGGGAAAAGAGAGACCCTTCGTCTTCATGTTTCCTAGAGAGAGCATCAACCACCACATTTTCTTTTCCCTTATTGTAAACAATATCATAATCATATCCAAATATCTTGGTCACCCATTTTTGTTGCTCTGGGGATGAAATTTGTTGTTCCAAGAAGTACTTGAGGCTTTGATGATCTATTTTAATTTGGAAGCATTGTCCCAATAGATAAGGGTGTCAGAGATCCACTACATGAAAAATAGCCAACATTTGCTTTGCATAAATCGATTGGACCAAATGTCGGTCTGACAACTGTTTGTTGGTGAAAGCCAAAGGTCATCCATCTTGCATGAGGACTTCCTCGATTCCTCTCTCAAATGCATCACATTCCAGAACAAAGGTCTTGGTGAAGTTAGGTAGGGCCAATATAGGAGTAGTGCACATAGTTTCTTTCAAGGCTTGGAAGGATTGGTTAGTTGTTGGAGTCCAACTGAAAGCATTCTTTTTAAGGAGAGTTGTGAGAGGAGCCACAATTTTTCCATAATTCTGAACAAACTTGCGATAATAGCCCATAAAACCCAGGAAACCACACAGACTTTTAAGAATTTTAGGGCTAGGCCAATTCTGCATAGCTTCAATTTTCTTGGGATCCACCCTTACACCATTGTTGCCAACAATATGACCCGTGTACTCAACTTCAGAGGTGCCAAAAGAAAATTTAGACTGTTTAAGGAAATGTTGGCTCTTGGAGAGGAGATGGAGAACTTGATCTACATGGGTGAGATGGGTTGGCCATGTTTTACTATAGATGAGAATATCATCAAAGAAAACTAACATAAAGTGATAGAGGAAAATATGAAAGACATGATTCATGAGACTTTGAAAAGTGGAGGGGGAATTACAAACACTGAAGGGCATGACCAAGAACTCATAGTGGCCCTCATGAGTGTGAAATACAGTCTTGTGGATGCCTTCCTATTTCATATGTATCTGGTGGTAGCTCAAATGTAGGTCAAGTTTGGTAAAGTATTAAGCCCCACTGAGCTCATCCAGAAGGTCATCTATAATAGGAATGAGAAATTTTTCCTTGATAGTAAGTTTGTTAAGGGCATGAAAATAAAGACACATGCGCCAAGTTCCTTCCTTCTTGAGGACCATGACAATAGGGGAAGAATAAGGCATGGTACTAGGATGGATAACACCCGCTTCTAACAACTCTTGGACAATTTTATCAATTTCATTATTTTTAGCAAAGGGATGATGATAAGGGAAAACATTGAGAGGAAGATTGCTTGAGATTAAAGGAATGGAATGGTCATGGTCTCCTTGGGAGGGGGGAAGGCCCTAAGGACTTTGGAAAATAGTGGGATGGAGGGAAAGGATCGATTGAAGGTTAGGGTTTACTGGGGTGTCTCAACTAATTGAATGGAATGGAGTTGGGAAATGATGCCAAAATGACATTTTTTGACTAACTTTTCCATGTGGTGGGAACTGATGATCTCTGAAGACCATGTTGTAATGCCTTGGAATTTATATTGTTTTCCTTCCTATTGAAATTGCATGGTTAATTCCTTAAAATCCATGGTGATGGAGCCAAGAGTGTGTAACCATTCAACGCCAAGAACAATGTCACAACCACCCATGTCAATATCAAACATGCGAGATTTTAGGTTATACTGACCAATTTGTATGCTCACATTTTCACAACAGCCCTCACATTTCATGGAACCACCATTGGCAATCATGATTTGAAAATTGTTGACAACAAATATATAGAAATTTACTTCTTGAGAAAGGCGATGATGAAAGGAATTATAAGTGTTTCCACTATCAACTAGGATGATGACTTTCTTATGCTTAATGTAACCAATCAATTTGAGGGTTTGGGGAGAAAAAAAAACTATGAGAACATTCAATGAAATTAGTGGTTCAAATTCAGGAGGATCAGAGGGCGGTCTATGATCATTTGTTTTGGGTAGATTTTCTTCAGGTGAAACCTCAATCTCTTCATTAGAAACATCCTCTGAAATAGACATAAATAGTTTTTGTTGTTTACACTTGTGCCCGGGAAAGTATTTATCATCACAATTATAGCAAAGACCCTTGAGTTGACATTCATCCATTTCTTCTTGTGTTAATTGTTGGACCTTGAGAGGAGGGGCCTAAGGAGCGAGGATGGGGGGTTTTAGGCAGGGAACAAAAGTGGGTTTTCTTCTCTAGGCCAAAGTGACCTGTTGTGCCTCCTTGGCATGTTTAGTTGCTTTCAACAAAGTATGAGGGTGAACCATGATGACCTGGGCTTGGATTTCATCCTTGAGGCCATTGATAAACAATTCCCAGAAGAAGGCGTATGCCATGGCCTCCATTCGAAAAGCTAAGTGCTCAAAGGTAGCAATAAAATCTTCCACTGTGCCAGATTGTTTCAACTTGGTAATATGTCCTAAATGGTGAGTGTATGTGTCAAAGCATTCATACAACTCGACAACAAACTGTTTCCAAGAAACATACCCTTGGCGTGCATTAAGGCACAATTTCCACCATTTCCATCGTTCTAGATCCAAATAGAGAATGTCGTAATGAAGCTTGGTCAACTCATCAATAATTCCATGGAGGGAGAAATAGTGTTCCATCTAAGTAACCTGGGCTTGTGGATCTTAGCCATCAAATTTGTGCACCTCGACTTGAGGAAGATGGTGGTCATGAGGTAGGGAGTTGGAATGAGGCTGCAGAGGTTAGTTGGAGTCAATATATTCAGTATAGAGAAGTGGGTCAGAGGAGGAAGGGCCCTTAAATGTTTCATGAATTGTTGGAGAGTGGAATTGAATTCAACAATTTGGTTATTGATTTTTTCTTGGATGTGGTCCATTTTAGCATGAATGATAGGAATGTAAATATGCACTTTGGCTTGAAGGGAAGTATGGTCAGTGCTCAATTTTTGATTGGTTTCTTCTTGGTGGGTGGGAGCCATGAGGGAATGATGGGTGGGTCCATGGAAAAAAAAGAAGATAAGTGATATATACCACTATGATTAGGGAAATGAGAGGAAACCAATGGGATAAATGGGAAATAAGGGTTTCGGGAAGGGTATGTGTCCATAGGGTAGAAAAAAGGTTAACAATGATAGGTATCACAACGATCAAGGAAAAAAAACGAATTTGATGAGATAGGTCTCAAATAAGGGTGCAAACAGAACTCAATTATTTTTTTACTCAATGATTTTAGGGGCTAAATTTCACTCATGGGCTAATTTTCCATGGTTTTTCCAAAAATGAGATTCGCTATTTTAAAAATGATTCGCCCAAATTATATAGGATAAAATTATTTTACCTTAAAAATCGCCAAAATTTTATAAAAACTCTATAAAATCCTTAGAAATTTGAATATTTTTACAAAAATATCGCCAATGATTTATAGTTGGCATATGAAGGATTAGTAAGATTCGCCAAGGTTTCTACATTTTAAAATAAATTTCCATCCTTAAAATCATCCCTGGTTATACTCCGATCTAAATAATACTACAGTGTCAAAATTCCCAAATTCTTAACAGGAAAAAAGTGTAGTAATTTCGCAACTAGAAAACAAGAGGCAAGGTTGCACAACAATAGATCTTGTATGTTCCTTTTCTATTCAGTTTTCATCCCAAGGGTTAGGGTTTTCAGGGTTCCTATAGACAAGGGTTTTCCCTTGCTATATCTCTCTAATATACGTGCAGGGTCAAATATTAGTACTCGACCCAATATCTTAGGGCACCAACTAAGGAGTCTAGACCGTACCCTTAGCCATACTATCCGATTACCCAGGTACTAGAAAATATCTTCCCAAGTGTTGTTCTCAGTGGCACTATAGTAGCCAGGAGGTTGATCGGTTGATATATGGATGGTTTCAGGATACCTAGGGGGGCTCCCAATATACTAGAGGTACTTGGAAGAGAAAGTCTGTATACATGTGTTGTCTAATGCGCTACCACTCGAAGGGGTACCAACAGGGGTTACAAAGGTGTCCAAAAATGTGAGCTTAAAAACCTCTTGTAGTTCTCATGTGTATGCTTCCTCGACTGTGGATTTATGTGTTGAATGACAGATCAATGTAGTTTAAAGATGTCAGAACACGTCTCTACCCTGAAAAAAATTTAAACCCATAATTCTTGCCAAAGAAAGTGCTATGATACCACTTTTAAGGTACCATATGTAATATAATATGCAGAAACATGAATATTTAATAGATATCAATGGAACAACAAAATATGAGAAGAGCGACACTAGAAATAATACCTTTATTCAAAGAAAGAAATGTTCACTTGTCTCTTCAAGGGGGAAACCTCCAACAGAGTAGAGCTCTATTACAATAATTTTCAAGACAAGATGTATCATGCCTCCTACCCTTATTTATACTAATTCTATCTTCTAAAGAACATTCTAGAGGAAGAGCTTTCTAGAATTGGAAGCTTCTATTAGGTATTCTTACATTGACTTGTTCACATTTATTAAATAGGCCTTACTAACTAATGTCAACCTTTATTACTTGGAAAATATATTTAGGCCTTATTAACTAATGTTGGCCTTTATTACATGGAAAATATATTATTCTATCTACGTGAGGGGTTGGGTCCTTAACAACTTCATTTGTGGTAGTATTTTGATTGGTTTTGACTCTCTATATGCCATTTCGCCTCCTCTTGCCAACATCTTTTCTCCATGGATGTCATACACACTCAAATTCCTCTGTAGGAACCAATGTATAAATATACAAAGATGTTTCTTTGCACAATGATAACAATTCCCCCAGTCTCTTGACGGCGACTCCTTCCTTCAGGCACTATGCGGCCCTCTTCTACACGTTTATTGTTGATGTTCAAGAAACTATTTCCTTTCTCTGATTGGCCACTCTCTTTTATGCATGCGGCACATGGCCCTCTCTCCAACAAATTCTTTATCATGGAAGTTCCCTTATAGAAACATCTCATCTCCCTATGGATATGATGGACAAAAAAATCATAATTCTACAAATAAATCATAGCAATCTCTCACAAAACAATCTACTTTTCTACGCTAATATACTACTACAATAGATTAACATTTTATCTTTTGCATGTTCCTAGGCCCTCTCGTGAAGGAGTCAAGTTGAGTCTGATCTGATACCATGTAAGTAAATGGGAAAGTAGACATTATTACACACACCAAAAATTGTGTTGAGTGCTCTATTAAATCAATGTAATAATATACATATAAATACATCAAACTTTGGATTAAGATAGATACACTATCTTAATCACATTAACAACGAGTTGATAGAATATCTCAACCACACATAAATCTAGTTGGTAACAAGTTGGGGAGAATCTCTCAAATCCAACTAGATCTAACAACCTCCTAAAAACTTGGTAATAAACTCTTTACCTAACTCTACCCAATAATCACCCATAATCATAACAAGAAGTTAATAATTCCAACACTCCATAATAAAGAGATGTAAAGTAATACACTCCATAATAAAACATTTCAAAATATTGTAAAATATGTTGTGACAAACTCCTACTAAATTTAAACCAAGAATTTTACCATTTAAATTTTGCAAAAAAAATGTATAGTTCCATAGCTAATTATACTTCACACCCAACTCCACTCCACTAAGATTTTGCAAGTTAACTCCATTGACAACTTTCAATGGAAACTTCCATGCCTTCTCTATGCCTCTGCTTTGTATTATCTATTGTTGTGTTATTTCTCACAACACATCATTATGAAAAATAATCTCTTATGTAGTGTAGGAGGAGAAGACCTCTGACACCTTGGTGTTGTTAAAGTTTCATAAATAATGTCCAAAAAACACAAAAGTGCCAAGGAGACATTATTAAACTACAAATTATTAGGGGCATCAAATGGATTTGTATTGGTGAGAATGAGCAATAGAACTTATGGGTTCCCTCTTCTTCTCCTTGTTTTTTTTAGTTTTCATCATTGCAGCAACAATCGCCTTATATCTCATCTTCCAAGGTATATAATCATGATCTTCTTATGCTTGTGCAATTCTTGAATGTTGATCTTGTTGATATTATGGTAGTTGCAGGAGGTATTAACCTCTATGTGTAGCTTTGGCTAGAATAGAATATTCCGGAAGAAAGGGAAACCCTAAACAGATGTGAAAAAACCCTAGAAGACAAGTCAACTAAGTAAAAGAATTAATATTAAAGTATTATCCTCTAAAAGGACAAGTTGGCCCAGACAAGTGACAAGAACCACTATAAATAAGAGATGATCTAACTCATTTGTATACACTCACTTCACTCACTCTCTCAGACAAGGATAGTGCAAGTTTGGAGCTACAACTGCAAGATAAGAAGGTGGATACTCTGGAATGTTTCTTGGTCTCTCTCTCTAGTGCCATCTAGCCTAAAATGTGCACCCTACCTTCTAGTATCCCTTGGTGGTATTCTTGGTGATATTCTTGGTGGTATTCTTGGTAATTGCAACTGCAACTGATGCAACTGAGTATTGTTCTTGTTCTGAGGCTTTGGGACTTTCTGTCTAGTGAGCTATCTTTGGAGAAAGATGTGCTCTCTTGGTTGTATGTTGGTTCTAGTGCTGCTTCCAAAATCATTCTATCTAGCAAAGGTTATGGTGCTTGGGGGTGGTTGTGTGCCTATGGTTGGGTGACAATAGTGATATTGTCTATGGTAAAACAATCACATCGAATATTTTAACAGGTTATGGGCCCACACCACCTTTAGGACAGTCTAATTGCTGGAAGGTAAAGTGGCAGTTCTTTGTTAAGCTCGTTGTGGCACCAGTTGCAGCTGCAACTAAGGTTTTTTATCGTGCAGCTACAACAAACCCTAACCTAACTCTTTGGACACTTCAAGTGAGAAGTTTGGCATAATTATTAGACATTCTAGTGCACCTTAGCCTAGCGCACCTCTTGGTACTCTCAGCTAGCAAAAACATCAAAGTTGAATTTTTGGGTCAAAGTCAAAGTTTGAATGGTCAAAGTTAAATTCAAAGGTTGACTTTTAGTCAAAATTAATTTTGTGGTCAAAGTTGAAATTTCAGGGTTTCTAGCTTGTTCTAATCATTGAACCTTTTTTATTTAGTTTCTAACCTCTTCTTGTCAAGATGGTGTCTAGTTTCAGATTAGAAGACAAATTGAACGATGCTGCAAATTTCAAAGGTATGCACTTGTATATGTTTTTTATGTTATATCATCCAACAAAGCATTAGTGTGTTTTGCAGGGAATGTACAAGAGACCTTGTCCAAGTAGTGATGTTGGATTCAGTACATTCAGAGGAACAAGCAGTTGAGACTCTAGGTTCCAGGTTTGATTGATCAAATTATTAAGTTTCAATTTGCACAATTCAAGTTTGATAGTTGCTATAATACAAGTAAACACTATAGTTGTGACAACAATCTTTGAAAAGGTTATATTACTGTTAGGTATACTTGGTTGAATATAAGTATTATTGATATAGATGCCTATTGCACTTGTTTGCAAAATGAACTAACATCTCCTCTAGGAGACATTTCTTATTCTCAGGTAGGTCACCTTGGTAATTCTATGATGATTACCATCCTTGTTATGATCTTATGAAAATGCTATTGGAAATACTTTTGCTCTTTTTGTTCTTGTTCGAGGAAGATTACATGCAATATCTTTGAGAATGAGCTACAATGACAGTTGAAAACATGGAGCATATGACTCCATGAAGTAGCGAGGCATGCGATCTCACCAAGTACCAACTCTCCTGGAAGCGTGGAAAGCAAAAGGATTTTTGGACATCGTTCACTCATATGTGCGTGGACCAATGTCTAAGCAGAAGATAAAGATCTCGAGGTTTGATAATGGAGGAGAATACACCTCCAAGAAGCTTGTTTCCTTTTGCAAAGTAGTTGGGATTAGGAGGGAGCTAATTGTCCCACATAATCCTCAACATAATGGTGTGGCAGAAAGGAAGAACCGTTCCATTGAAGAATAAAAGAAAGCAATGATGAATGACCAGAATATGTCCATGTTTCTATGGGGAGAAGCAACTATGACAACCATATATATTCAGAATAGAAGTCCTCATCGTATATTGAATAACATAACTCCAAAAGAAGCCTTTCTCCATAAAGAAGCCAAGTGTTGAACACTTGAGGATCTTTGGTTGTCAGTCAAGAAGAAAGAATGGAAGGAAGCTATGATGGAAGAATATCAATATATCATGACATATGAGAAATTGTGCCTAGAGCTGAAGAAAAGTTTATAGAGTATCGATAAATACAAGGCAAGATTCGTGGCTAGAAGGTTCTCCTAGCAAGAGGGAGAAGACTGTGATGAGACATTTGCTCAAATTACCAGCATCCATGGGTTGGAGTTTACATCAAATGGATGTAAATACCGCTTTTCTCAATGGAGTAATTGAGGAAGAAGTATACATAGAGAAACCTCAAGGTTTTGAGGTACACTCGAGAGAAACTCATGTATGAAGAAGGCCTTGTATGGAATTAAGCAAGCTCCAAGAGCTTGGTATGCACGGATTAACAATTACTTGACGAGAGTTGTATCTTCCAAGAGCTATTTTGATCCATATTACAAGGTTGTGAATGATGCACCTGTGATCCAACTACTATATGTTGATGATTTGTTTTCAACAGGTGCAGAGCCTCTCATTATTCAGTGTAAGAGGGAGTTAGCCTTTGAATTCGATATGAAGGATATTGGTCTCATGCATTAGTATTTGGGACTAAAAGTATAGTAGAAGCGTAGTGAAATCTTCCTGGGGCAAGGGAAGTATGTTGTAAAGATCCTTCAGAAGTTTGGGATGATGGATTGCAAATCCATGGAAACTCCCATGGTAACAGATATGAGGAAGTTGAGAGACTTTGATTCTAATCCAGTAGACTCATCCCTGTACTGGCATTTGATTGGCTCATTGATGTATTTGGTGAATACCCAACCAAACATTTGCTTTGTTGTAAACACTTTGAGCTAGTTCCAGGGATGCTACACTTTGGATCCATGGGAAATCAATCCCTTCCATAGCTTATTATGAAATCCCACCAACTTATCATTCAAACAAAAGTGGTCAAGATAATGCTCGGATGATGAAACTGTGTTCCTTCACCATGGCGTTCAACGTTGCAAAATACTTGGAGAATGGGTTATTTACAATGCTCATCTTGGTGTGGAACACTTTTTTTCTATACGATAACAACAATGAAGACAATATGGAAGAAATTGTTGAAGGGCTATTATCAGAAAAATACAAGGTAAGCAGGCATCCATGGCCATGGGCCAAGACACATGAATCTGGATTCTCACATTGTGTTCTCATGGCCAAACACAAGTGCCTATGAATAATGTACACCGACATCGACGAATTCGCATTCTCTCCATGGGTGAAGCAACTCAAGGCCAAATCCAATATTGAGTACCCATTAAAGAATATTGCATAAGAGAAGCTCTGAGGCAATTAGTTATAAATTTAAGTACAGTACGTAAACCGGGGGATACAATGACAAGGCAAATTTCTTTGAGGTGCAAAAACCTTGGACCCTCGGGCCTCCATGAGCACCCGCAGAGAGGGGTTACTCAAGGGTACACAAATCCATAATTCTTCTGCAAGCTGCCTCTCCTTCGTCGCTGAACATAATACACCGCTTTCAGTTGAAGAAGGGGTACGCAACGGTGTATGTGAAGGCCTCGAAGGCTTGGAGTGAGTTCAATGCCAAGTTTCGTAGGAGGGTGTCCGCGTACCTTGTGGATTGGAAAGAGTCTAGGAATGCTGTGTCCCAAGATCGAGCTCCAGGTCTTGGCAACGGGGCCATCAAGCCCCATGGATGGGAGAATATGTTCTGCCAAGTGAATGACAGTGCGTTGAAAGAGTTTACGGGCAGAGTGTTTTCTTTGAATGATGCTCCAAATTAGAGTGAAAATGAAGGGTAAATGCAATTCAATGATGCATGCATGGGTTAGTTCAATAATAATCTTTCTTTCAACCAACTGAGCAAGATCCAATCAACCATTCTTACCATGAACAAATAAGAAATTTAAACATAGAAAACCAACTGAGCAAGATCCAATCAACCATTCTTACCATGAACAAATAAGAAATTTAAACTTAAAAATTCAAAGATAGTACATGCTTTATCTAAGATCCAATCAACCATTCTTACCATGAACAAATAAGAAATTTAAACATAAAAATTCAAAGATAGTACATGCTTTATCTTTATGTGAGGCAATATATACTCATTAGCTATAATCTTTAAGAAATTAATTCAATTCCTTTTGATAGGACCAAAAAACAAATCCATAGAATCAAATCCTCAAATCTACCAAAATGGAATTTTGCTTAGGGTGGGGATGTAGAGAACCAATTATTGTTCAAATCTATATTTTTATCAGGCAAAAGCTATATAGAAAAGAAAGATGAAAATGTGGTCTCACTTACTATAATTTGGGGTGATGTAAAAAATTCAAGTTTTTTTTTTTAAACAACTCTAATGATTAATGGTTTTTTGAAATGTAAAATATATAAGAAAGTCCATACAAGAAGGTTACAAAAATGTTAGTAATTATCCTAAGGGGTTAGCTCAACCCGTTGTTTCTAATGTTGTTGTATATTTAACTAATTCTATGTCAATAGGTTTTTGGTTTGAACCCCCTTAGGTGAGGTACATTTGAAAAGAAAAAGGGATACACAACTGCTAGAGAAATCAATGAATCCACACTAAAAGATAAATCCTCCTTCCTATAAGTTGAAAGCTCCCATAATATATGAAAAATGTGAGCCAAAGTAGCACATAAGCCATCCATGCTTTGATATCCATTCTTCCAAGCAAAGAAACAATGAGTAGGATCAGAGTTATATCCACAAGAATAAATAGAGAAAACATAATGGTGGATGAAGGAAAAGAGGGCTCAATAACTCATGCGTCCACTTCTCCACTATTAAAATGGTGGACTGCATTAAGGAATTTCATTTTTTTGATGAGAAACTTTTGGCTAAATGTATATCTTGCCTTCTCCCCAATGGGAAGAAGCTTATCATGAAATGTCATTTTATAGGCCTAAGAGACCCATTCTCCCCAAAGGGAAGAAGCTTATCACGAAATGACATTTTATACACCCAAGAGACCCAATAGATTAAAAAAATGGGAAATTCCTAGAGTGTTGTGAATACGAAATTGATGGCTTGTTTCTTCTTCACAATATTTCTATATACAATAACAAGCTCAACATACTTTGCATTCCTACAATGGTTAGAACAATCATTTATTATGAAATATCTCCTTTATTAAGCCAATGTGGTGTTTTCATTTGGACCAATTTATTAGGCTACTACCAGTGCCTCCATGTCTGCTACAAACCAAAAAGCTTAACTACAATAACCTGATTCCAAGTTCTACACATAATCCATCAAAATATATGAAGTTATGTATTACACAATTTCTTCGTTTTTTTTACAAGAAAAAAATTGCAATTTCTTTATTTCAAGAAGAAATGGTGCAATTACATTTAGCATGTGTTGGAGGGAACAAAACCAAAAAATAAACTATAACCAACTCCTAGAATATGATGAGTCTAATTAGAAATAGAAAAACCATAGTTCAAAAGCATATATAGACAAGTAAACCAAAAACAAACAAATTTGTATTTGTAGAAAATTTAGTATAGTTTCCATAAGAAACCACAAAAAGAAGCTTGACCCAAAGAGGCCAAGAACTAACATCACTATCATGACAAATTCATTATGAGTCTCCCACAATATGAGTACATAATCTAAACAAAAAGTTGTCAAGCAAGAAGAATAGTAAGAACTGCATCCTTTGACTTAGTAATCTCAAGTAAACCTACTTGATCATTCATTGTTTTTTTCAACAACCTATCAACAATAACATTCAACACTCTAAAAATATGCTTGCAAGTGACAGAGTCCAACTAGTCAAGTTTCTCCAAAGTCTTCATAATATGATGCTCCAATCCCAATTTTAGATTTTGTGTTTGGCAAGTGATCCAATCAACAACCAATTTCAAATGCTTAAATATATACAACTTATTCACTCCCAATTTCATATCCATGCCAACCAAAATAGGGATGGCCTTGACCTCTACCATATCATTACTATCTAATCCTAGACTACAAGTAAAGGAGAATAAATGCAACTATGATAAATACCAAACCCCTCTTGCTCCATATCTACATGGATTTCCCTTTGAAGCACCATAAACAAAACACTAAGGACTATTAATGCCACTATGCAGAGCACCTACCTACCTCAAATATTTAACTAAGATATATATTTTTTGGGCCTTCAAAGGCACACTCAATCTTGTGGGGAAAATGTAGCTAGTAGACTAATCATCCCTCCCTTAAATATTAACTCATTCCTTTCTTTCCAAAAATCCCAACAAAGAACTCGGGGAAGAGCTTTTAATTCAACTACATAATATTTCTCCCACCATGATTTGATAGCCTACTCCAGTGAAACACCATTCTAAGTATCCATCTCCCTAGTAATAGTTCCAATGAAAACTTAAACTTCCTTATAAAAATTTCATCCAACCAACACATGAAATAAAAACTCAGAAGAAGTTTTACACAAAGGACACCATCTAGGACCTTTAAAATATCTCTTTTGTAGGTTGTCCCATTTTAAAGACTTGTTGGATAGAGCCATCCATAGAAAAATATTTATTTTTAAAGGAGCTCTAATCTTACACGCTTTTAACCACCACCATTGAATAAGATGAGCTTGTGCATCAAAGAACATAACCTCATAACCAATCCTTGCAGTAAAGGTGTCTGCAAGATTTTTTCCCACAATAGAGTGTCCTCCTCCTTTGTGATAGATATATTACTAGCAATTAGGTCTCGCAAAAATCCATCCCACTGCTCAACTTCTAGATTCACCAAACCAAACTCTTCATCCTTCTTCCACCCTTCACCCCAATTAAACAGGGATGATTTTAAGGATGGAAATGTATATTAAAATGTAGAAACATGGGATAATCTTACTAGTCCTTAATATGAAAAATGTAAAATGTTTGGCGATAGTTTTGTAAAAATATTCAAATTTCTAAGGATTTTATATAGTTTCTATAACATTTTGGTGTTTTTTAAGGTAAAATAATTTTATTCTATGGAATTTGGGCAAATTGCTTTTAGAAAAAATGGAAATTAGCGAATCTTTTTTTGGGAAAAACCATGGAAAATTAACCCATTTGCGAAATTTAGCCCCTAAAATCATCTATGCAATTAAAATTGCCACCCACATAACTAACATCAACCAATGGTGTGATATTGGAGTTATGAAGAGTAGTATGTAGTCTATTTGATAGTATAAAAGATACACCACCTCTAGTCCAAGGGTCAATACCTAGCTAAATGAGCCTACCATTCCCTACCTTCCATGCTAACCAGTTCTCAGCCAATGTGAAAGACTAGACCAAATCATTCAAAAACAATGGTCATCTTATCCACTCTAGCATAGATAATGGGTGAATGTATTTCTACATTAGAAAATTATCCTTTCATAATCCTAGCCCCTTAATACCCTCCCATAATGTTTTTTCTATCAAGGCCTTAAAAAAAGGAAAAAATGTTCTTCAGCCCCAAACCTTCATCATTTTTTGTCTAAGAAAGTCTCTCCAAATCTAGTCTTGAGAATTATTGAGTTTATCTTTGGCCCATTTGATGTTTTTTCTTTTAACTCTCTTTATATTATCATGGAATTGAAATATAAAAAAGTCCTCTAACTGACTATCCACAGGTTTCCATTCACAATGAACCAAATCCCTAAATTCATGATCCTTCAACCAATGAAAGTTGAATTTAAAATGACTAGTAGGCTTTAGTTTAATGTCACCCTCCTAGAGAAATATATGAACGTGATCAAATACACCACCCTCTCCTATCTAGGATCTTATTCTGCCCACTTGGTCAACTATATTTTCATCCATAAGGAACCTACCTTGTCTTTTTGAAATTCCCCGACCTCCATGTAGGTTTAAGGATTAAGGACTCAATATCATAGATTCCAACATGTTCAATCTTCTATAGAAGAAAATCCACCAAAGGATCCATCCTCCTTGAATCTCCCCATGGTTCATCCTACATCAAAATGAAATCCATGTCACCACCAACCATAACATAAATTTCCTTTCCCACACTCAAATCCTCAAAGGAGGGCTCCTAGAAAGAGTCTCTTGCATTAAAAGGACCATATGCATTAATGAAATTATAAACAATATCAAAATTCTGAGAGAAAGTCTCCACACAAATAGTAGAGTGACAGAAAGAGACTTCTAAATTATAGGGGCATTTAGCAACCTACCACTAAAACTCCAAATCTTCCCTCAACACTAATAGCCTGAAAAATCCACCCTAGAAAGGTTGCCAACAAAATACCTTTTTATGTATCTACCTCAAGTATAGTATCCTTGATTAGCATAACCTATGGAAAATTTAGCTTCACAAAATTCAAGGAATTTCTCTTATGGGCACTCCCCAAGCCTCTAATGTTATGAGAGAGAAAACTCATTTCAAACCATTTGAGTGGGATTTTCCTTCTCTATGGACACATTGGATAGTTATTTTCTTCCTTGATAAAACCACATAATAATATTTCTTCATTGCATGGTTGAGAAAATATCTCCTACCAACTTCCACTATGATCCATACCTAGTCCCCCCTCCATGGACACGTCTTCCTTCCCTACCATTTTCCATTTCTTTGATCGAAGTCGATATTTCGTTTTGGCCTATGGAATGAAATGTTCATCTGAAAAATACAATGTATTAAAAATATCTATGTTATCCACCACTTTCTTCCTTGGAGTGTTCTTTTTCCCTTTCATTCGATCACTACCCCCTTGAGAAAGTGAAAAAAATTTAGACCTTCAAATCTTGTCTCCCTTTCTACCCTCATGCCTCTTAATGGGAATACTTTGTCCATCCAAACATTTATTAGTGTCAGTTTCCTCTTCTTGGTCAACCTCTAAATCTACGTCCACCAAAGGAAGGGTCTTGAGAAAGTGTTTATTCTTTTTCATTAAGGAGCCCTTATTTTTAATCACATCCACAAAGGTCATGGGATTATTTTTAACACTAGAATAATTCCTTTCATGAGAAACATTGTACCTTCATGTATCCATCTCATCTAGATCTCTTAGCAGTGTCTTCTTTGGAATCAGTGAAATATCCTTAACTTTATTTAGGTCTTTTAAAAATATTTCTACAATAGGAGAAAAAGGTTTTTCCATGATTGACTTACCTTTGGATCTTGCAAGCCAAATTGGTTGCTCATAAAATCTTGTGGTAGTAATTTCTTCTCTAACCTCATCCTCCAACCACACATCACCTATCTCATCCTTATTCAGAAGTATTTCTTTGGGCAAGTGCACCTTAAATGTTCATATAGGTGACATATGGAACACTTAAATGGAATATTCACATAATCATTCTCCTATCTATTAGACCTATCTCCAACTTGAATATCTATACTATCCAATAGATCATCACCCATGTTCATCTCCACACAAGTTTCATCATGGATGTTCTATCCAATGTTCTTATTTTCTCATCAATATCCAACATCCTGCCCAACTTATTACCAATCAAACTTAGGGCCCTCTTTTACCAAAGTTCCAATGGAAGTGAATGGAGCTCCACCCATAGGTGTTGGATATCTCCATGATCTCTCATAGGATAAAATGGATGCATCCACTCCTTGAGAGATAATAGTGATTTATCCCAATACCATTTACGTATCAAAATTTTCTTCTTACCTTGTCAATTGAAACATAAAAGTAATCCATCCTCTTTCTAATGAATGGAAGATAGGTGCATACCCAAACTATTTCCTTTAAACCTTTTTGATTTAGATGCTCATAGACTTCTTCAATATTACTCTACCATAAAATTTTCCATTTAGAACTATGGCCTAGTACAACTACACTTGCTTCAACACTACATCCTAACCCATTATCAACTTCATCCCTACCTATCAGAGCTTAGCACACCTAGGCTTCTTCAATTTTCTCTGGACCAACCCATCCATTCTAGAAGTAGGATTCGATTTAACATTTACCTTCTCTAAGATAACCTCTACATATTGATTGTTCTTCTCAATGACCTTCTCTTGTATCCCACCCCTATTAGCATACTATTTACAACTTGAGCCTGTCACCTGTGATGAAACCGCCAAGCCCTCATTGACATTCTTGGAGACCTTGACCTTGTTATCCCCATTTTGTGGATAACTAAGGAGATCATGTCTAGAGGTCCTCAAGTTGTAGATATGGATTTCCAAGACACTGCATGACCGACAATACCCTTTTGCCCAGATAGAAAACCCACTCACCACCATAGATGGTCAAAGGTTTACAGATGACATCCACCACACCAGTTGGCTTCTAGAAGGCAATGGGCCTTGCTCCATGAGGTACAAGTCAATATTTTGGTGAGCATCATTTCAATATCTAAGCCATTTGATTATTTTTTATGTTAGATTTCTCTAGATTTCATGATATGTGCTTGGACATGATGCCTTTTTCCCTACTTCGCCTTGGTGGTTGACATTGTGCCCTAGTAAGTGGTATTCTTTGGGAATGGGTTTGCTACTGAGAAATCCTTTAATGAGCCATCATACCGTTCCCGACCATACTTACCACTTTCCATCATTATTCCCCTTCATTTCCTTACCTCTTGGGATTTTAGGGTGTATTGAACCAAGAAGGGGTTGTCCCTCATTCAATGGGAAGAAGGGGATAAAGGACTAGAGGGGATGATGTTGGGTAAACGATAAAAGCCTTGTGATAAAAATTCTATATGCTTCTCCCAGGGATCACCCAAGAAATAAATAAAATGCTTATATTTGAGTAAAGGGGACCCACAATATAATAAATAATGCTTAAAAGGTTAGTTGAAGGATAGGAGGTCTCATCACGAGCTGGCCTATCACGTCCATGAATATCTAGTGGTATGAAATTACCATCATCTGGTCACCAAACCAGGGTAATGGCTCTCAGTTGCATGGCTGAGAGAAAGGGGGTCTCATCACGAGCCAACCTTCTCATTTCTATTAGGTGTAAGTGGGTGACATTGCCATCACTTGGTCACCATGCTAGGGAAGTGGCCATCAACCTCTCCTTATGCCATATTAAAATAAAATAAAGAAAGAAAGATAAAAGGAAACTGATGGGCTTGAAAAAAATTCATTGTAGACGAAGGTATGACACACCCTCTACAAAGGCACCCATGAATGAGACAACTATGACCCCTAGTATGTCATGAGCCCTATGCCCATTGATTCTTGACCCCATCCACCTCATACACTTTACATGTATTAGAGAGGGACCTCTTCGAATCTCTCCTTGACCTAGGGAAAGATCTACCCAATAGGACACCTCGTCAACCCTCCCATACTTAAGCTTGACAAGTCTCATACTGTCTTTGAGTTGTTAATTGTTTGATATGGTGATCTTTTATGACATTCTTGGATGGATTATTTCTTGATTGGATTTACTTATCATGATTTTATAACTTTAGATCCTTGGAGGGCGTGTTAATTTTTCTTTCCAGGACCTATTTGGTGGATAGTTTGGGGAGAACAAGCCTAGTTTGGGCTTCCATGGGGCTACAAGCCCACAAGTTGGATTTCAGGGGCCTACTTGCCAGATGAGAAATATCAAACTTGGAAGGCCTTAAAGATAACTTGGAAAACATAGTCTAGCCCCCACATGCCAAACGTTTTCCCTAGGAGAGAAAAAACGTCACTTCTAGAGACATGATGTCACCTAGGGGGTTAGGGCTTGGTGGTGAGGTGTCACTCATTTACACTTAAACATTTTGAGGAGAAGAGGGTTTTAACCATGATGATATCACTTATATTCTTGACACATGGACTTTGGAATCCCATCCATGCTTCTCCAAGACCAACGACTTACTCAAAGTGGCAAAACGTCCCCTAAAGGGGTGGTGTGCTCCTAAATTAGGGTTTAATTTGTGCAAAAAGTGAAATATTAAGTGAAATGTTTAATATTACTTTGTTAAGGGGGAAATATTAGGGTTTTTGACCCCTAATATTGTGGTTTACTCCTTATTTTTTGGACAAACTATGTTATCTAATTTTAGTATAAATACAGATCATAAGATCTCATTTTAATTGTCTTTTGTCTTGCATTTATTGTCTTTTGTCTTGCTTCTTTCCATAATTGTTGTTGGTTATAACCCTTGGAGGATTATAAGGGAATACACCCTCCCCAAGGTTTGTTCTCTTGCTTAAGAAAGGTTATATTTTACAAGTTGTCTTGGAGAACTACAAGAGTGCACACCCTCCAAGGTCATCTTGGTTTGTTTTGCAAACCCTAGGAAGTAAAAGGGATTACACCCCTAGGGCTTTGTGGATCAAAAATTTCAATCCAAATTTTTCTTCTCAAGGTCAAATATATTTTGCAAGGTTGTGACAAGAGAAGTACAAGGGCATACACACTCTTGGCATTTCCTAGATTGACTTAGCTACACTTGGGAGCTACAAGGGCATACACCTCCAAGTGTTTATCCAAGCCATATTTTTCATTGACCCCATAAACCCAATAGTAAGGCACTAATCATATTTTTAATTTGCATTGGAGATACAAAACATTTGCCTCGACAAACGTGAAATTTCAACCTTTATGAGCTTTCTCTTTTGGATAGTAATATTGATGCCTTGGGGTTTTTTCTTCCCTTAGGATGTCCCTTTTCTTCCATAAATTCTCATTGTTGTACTAACTTGTTTTCTACAGCCATTAGACTGTAGAAAATCACTAACCCTAAGTGTTGATATCTCACTAACTATCCCTTAACTTTCCTCCATTTTTTAGCCACTAATTCCACTAACTAGGGTGCATTGTTTAAACTAGTTTTGGGGGATTTTTCCATGGTTGATTTAGCTGTTGAATTCATTGAGTGCTACAACCATAACGCTGATAATTTACTATATAAAATCATCTTATAACATTTTGTTTTATTCAGTCTTAATGTGTTGTGCTCAAGTCATAATTGATTACTAAATTAATTGATGATATTGCCAATTGATCTTGTGCTTTATATGCTGATTTGGATACTTTATTTTCTGATATAAATTTCCATCCACTGCTGCAAATTAGGGACAGCAAGATTAACTTGTTGATCCATACTAACACATAACATTGCAAAGTGTCTTTTCTTGTGTTTCAGGCAGGTATAGGTGCATCGACAACTATCTCTTCACTTGCTATCCATTTAACTCTCTTCACTTACCATTTTCATCCAATCTATTCTTCCATCACTTGACCTTCCGGGGGGATTCTCCTTACACTTCCTGATCCAAAATGATCTTTAAATACTTGGCTAAGTTTTAAGCATGTGTTCAATTACCAATTAGGAATTAGGGAAAGAAGAAGAACTTAACGAGAGATTATAGCATCCATTATAAAGAAATGTAGATCAGAAAATAAGCACAAAGAACAACAAACCATAACAACAAAGTTGTTAACGGAGTTCGACAAGATTGCCTACATCTCTGGGCTTTTGTATCAATGGGTAAGGCTTTCGTATTTCTCTTCAATGCTTCAAAACTACATTAGAAACGTGTCAAAATGATTACAAATTGGTCTAGCTTTGTTTTGCTCAACCTCAAGAATCCAACACAACTGACGACACTGAAAAAGGTTGAGCGTAGCTCCCGGAATTGGCCTCCAAAATTCGCTTCCTCAATGGGTTCCTTGCATAAAAAAATGGCTTCAAGCTTCAAAAACTAGTCATCATTATGTCAATATGAATCTCTTGGTCTATCAAAAACTTCTGATTCATATAAGATTTGAGTTGGTGATCCTATCCCAACTTCCTCCCAAGATCTAGCCTCAAATATGGATTTGAGTTGGTGATCCTATCCCCTCACAAACTACATGAAAGAACATATTAATCTAATGTACTATGAAGAAAATACAAAGTCTAGGAGTAATAGTGCAATCGGTGAAGGAATGAAGTATCCCTCATGCTCATTAGATTAAGGTATGAATCGAGCTTATGTGATTTTTTTGACATTACATTTAAAATGGTGTTCCATGTTGTACTAATGTTGTTGCACTATTTTGTTTCCCATTCTTTGAACAAACATGAGAGAAAACTATATTAATTCATCCTTAGTAGGTGATATTATACATGCAATTATGGATTTACAGGTGCTTAAATCCCAATTACATAACCCATAAATGTTTAAATGGTTGAGGATAGGCCAATTTAGAGAATATTTTGGAGGGCAAGAAAGTCTTAGTAGGAAATTTTATAGTGATTATGATAGTCTGTGTATTATTACATAAGTGGTTGAAGAGATTTGAAGCCTATGACATCATGGAAGTACCTTGGGTTTGGAATATACTTAATTAACAAAATAGAAAATGGGAAAAGATAAGATAGGTTTTTTTAAAGAAAATAGTTGTATATAAAATATTTATTGTCAATTGGAGGTATATTAAGTGGTTGAGAGGAAATTTGTTATCCTCTTCATCTAGATTAAAAGAAAAAAAATTATATATAAAATATGTATGGTCAATTGCATACATATCTTTAGTTCAGAATCTACATAATAAACAAAATAGAATCTAGAAAAAGAGAAGACAATTTTGGAAAAAGAAAAAAGAATTGTATATAAATCATTTATTATCAGATTGGAAGTGGATGGGAGGAGTTGCGGCTAGAGTTTACCCTAGCCACAACATGCTTTAGTTCATCTCCTCTCCTCGTGCCTCACCCCGCTTTTGTGCGCTGCCCCCATCTGCTCGTGGTGGATCACGTCTCCCTCAAAGTGATGTTTCCCTAGCGCAACTGCTAGTTCTGACATCGCTTAACCTATGTAGTCTTCTATGGTGGCTCCCGGTCGCCGTCTCTCTCGCCTCCTCGAAGTTTTGGCCCACCCTCTCATGGTTTTTGTTGGTGATTGGGTTGCGGTTAATCATTGGTGAGGGTTTCATGTGCATGTGGTGCTCCTATTCCAATCGCAGCGTCTCACATGGCCCTTTCCCTTTGTGGGCTTGGTTTCTAGTGGGAGGCTCCTTTTAGTTAATGGTCGTGTACTCATTGTGTGATTTTGTTTCTTCCTAGTTTTTATCCATTTTTTTTTGTTCAGTGATCGCGCTCTCCCATGTGCGGATCTTGTAGCGGTTGTTGTGGTTTCTACTTCTTTTCGGTGGTTCGATCAGAGCTTTGAGGTCCATATTTTGGGCGTGTAGTGTTGATTTGTGGAGTTGGATCAACACTTTGAAGTACTTTCTTGGGAGTGCAGTTTCTGGCTTCTTTCCTTGGTTGGGTCAGAGCTTTGAGGTCCATCTTTTGGGCGTGCAGTGTTGATTTATGGAGCTGGATCAACACTTTGAGGTCCTTTCTTGGGCGTGCAGTTTCTGGCTTCTTTCCTTTAGATACAAGGTGTTCCCCAGTTCATATTTTTGTAACTGTACTCAGTGGATAATAGCTATCTCTGAGCCTTCTCGAACTTCTTTTTTCTTCTCTATTTACCCTTGATTGAGCCATTCTTCACACACCTTTAAAATGTAATTGGTTCTCTTTGGATAAATAAAATTACACTTTTTTTACAAAGAAAAAAATATTTATTATTAACTTATTATAAATTGAATGGTTGAGAAAAAAATTATTACTCTATCTAAATTCAAATCTTATTTTATGACATCATTCTCTTTCTCTCTTTGTAAATCAATTATCAATTATAAACTTAACTTTAACTTTAAATGAGAAGAAACCGTCAATTTTCTGAAAATCAATTTTAAAACTTCTACCATATCTTATATCAATATTTAATTATGAAAATCAATTTTAAAACTTCAACAATATCTTATATTAATATTTAATTCTTATACGTGTAGCTTGATAAGCCTCCCATGATGTCAAATATATTCCTTTTGTAGCTTTATTTTTCTTTATAATATTGACTTTAATCCACGATAAAACCTCATAATAAGATTGGTTCATTGCATGGTTAAATATCTCCTACCAACTTCCACTATGATCCATACCTAGTCCCCCTCCATGGACCCATCTTCCTTCCCTACCCTTTTCCATTTATTTGATCGAAGTTGATATTTCTTTTTGGCCTATGGAATGAAACCTTCATCTGACAAATACAATGTACTAAAAATATCTGTGTTATCCACCACTTTCTTCCTTAGAGTGTTCTTTTTCCCTTTAATTTGATCACTACACCCTAGAAAATGAAAACTCTTAAGACCTTGGAACCTTATCCCCCTTTCTACCCTCAGGAATACTCTGACCATCCAAAAATTTATCAAAAATTTATCAGTATCAGTTTCATTTTCTTGGTCAACCTCTAAATCTAGGTCCACCAAGGGAAGGGTTTTGAGAAAGTGTTTATTCTTTTTCAGGAGCCCTTATTTTTAATCACATCCACAAAGGTCATGGGATTATTTTTAATGCTAGAAGAATTCCTTTCATGTGAAACATTGTACCTTCATATATCCATCTCATCTAGCTCTCTTAGCAGTGTCTTCTTTGAAATCAATGAAATATCCATAACTTTATCTAAGTCTTTTAAAAATATTTCAACAATAAGAGAAAATGTTTTTTCCATGATTGACTTACCTTTGGATCTTGCAAGCCAAATTGGTTGCTCGTAAACTCTTGTGGTAGGAAGTTCTTCTCTAACCTCAGCCTCCAACCACATATCACCTATCTCATCCTCATTCAGAAGTATTTCTTAGGGAAAGTTCACCTTAAATGTTCATATAGGTGACATATGGAACACTGAAATCGAATTTTCACATAATCATTCTCCTATCTATGAGACCTATCTCCAACTTGAATATATATATACTATCCAATAGATCATCACCCATATTCATCTCCACACAAGATTTTGTCATGGATGTTTTATCCAATGTTCTTATTTTCTCATGAATATCCAACATCTTGCCCAACTTATTACCAATTAGACTTAGGGCACTCTCCGACCAAAGTTCCAATGGAAGTGAATGGATCTCCACCCACAGTGGTTGGATATCTCCATGCTCTCTCATAGGATCAAATAGATGAATCCACTCCTTGAGAGATAATAAAGAGTTATCACAATACCATTTACCTCTCAAAATGTTCTTCTTACCATGTCGATTGAAACACAAAAGTAGTCCATCCTCTTTGTAATTAATGGAAGATAGGTGCATACCCCAGTTATTGCCTTTAAACCTTTTTAATTTAGATACTCATAGACTTCTTCAATATTAATCTACCATAAAATTTTCCATTCAGAGCTATGGCCTTGTACAACTACACTTTCTTCAACATTACATCCTAACCCATTACCAACTTCATTCCTACCTGTCAGAGCTTAACACACCTAGGCTTCTTCAATTTTCTCTTGACCAACCCATCCATTCTAGAAGTAGGATTGGGGTTAACATTTCCCTTATCTAATATAACCTCTACATCTTGATTGTTCTTCGACCTTCTCTTGTATCTCACCCCTCTTAGCATACTCTTTACAGCTTGAGTCTGTCACCTGTAATGAAACCGATAAGCCATCATTGATGTTCTTGGAGACCTTGACCTGACTGACCAAACCACCTTCGATATGATAGATCCCTTTGTTTCTTTCCACAATTTTTGTTTCATCCATGATTAATCTCTAGTAGACTCCCCAAGAAATCTATGAAACATACCAAGTCTATCATCCCCTCACAAACTACATGAAAGAACATATTCATCTAATGTACTATGAAGACAATACAAAGTCTAGGAGTAATAGTGAAATCGGTGAAGGAACGAAGTATCCCTCATGCTCATTAAATTAACGTCTAAATCAAGCCTATGTGATTTTTGTTGACATTACATTTAAAACGACATTCCATGTTGTACTAATCTTGTTGAATTGTTTTATTTCAGAGTCTTTGAAAAACATGAGAGAAAACTATATTAATTCATCCTTAATATTTGATGGTATACATGCAGTTATGGATTTACAGGTGCTTAAATCCCAACTACATAACCCATAAATGTTTAAATGGTTGAGCACATGCCAATCTAGAAAATCTTTTGGAGGGCAAGAAAGTCTCAGTAGACAATTTGATAGTGATTATGATCGTATGTGCATTATTACAGAAGTGGTTGAAGAGATTTGAAGCCTATGACATCATGGAAGTACCTTGAGTTTGGAATATACTTAATTAACAAAATAGAAAGTGAGAAAAGAGAAGATAGGTTTTTTTAAAGAAAAGAGTTGTATATAAAATATGTATTGTCAATTGGATGTAGATTAAGTGGTTGAGAGGAAATTTATTATCCTCTCCATCTAGATTCAAAGAAAAAAAATTATATATAAAATATTTATAGTCAAGTTCATACATACCTTGGGTTCAAAATCTACATAATAAACAAAATAGAATCTAAAAAAAGACAATTTTGAAAAAAGAGAAAAGAATTAAATATAATTATTTATTATCAACTTATTATACATGTCGATAGGCATGGTATATAGTGTTGAGTTAGGTTTGACTTTCTATTAGTTCATGGTTGACTATAAAATATACACCCCTTTATCTAAAGTTTAAAAAATAATAATTAATTTTAAATTTTAAATCTCATTTATCTTATATCTTATTGGACAAAAACTTTGAAGTCTTATTGCTGCCTTCACTTCCCCCAATGTTAGTGTAATAAATATTTCTGTCATCTAATCATTTCATGCCTATTCCTTGTTTATTGAAAACATGAGTAATAAGGACAAATTTAATTGATAATATATAAACAGAAAAACACACAAATCAAAGCAACAACGCTGCTAGATCGAACTCGAGCAATTTGTGATTAAATCATTTAAAAAAAAAATGTTTAGAGTTTACCCTAAACCTGACAGGACATTGCTCGATCCTTCAACAGTCGACAAAGTGGACCCTAAATATCAATCAGTTGTTGCAATTTAATTGCAGAAAATGACGCACTTACCAGACCTAAAACAATGTTCACACTCAGTCAATCACAGAGACTGGTGGCTCTGCGCTGGCGTGGACGAGAAGTTTCCGCGAGGAGTCAGGCTTCACATCAATATGTAATTTTATTGTTAAACATATGCATTATTCTTGGAAGATTCTTAAACATACACATTATTCTTAGATTCTTTCTAAGAACTCGGATGACATTGCATAACTCGGATGGCATTAGATTCTTAAACATACACATTATTCTCGGATTCTTCCTAAGAACTAGATTCTTAAAATTTTATAACTCTTTTCTTATAGGTAAAAGTTAAATCTTTTAATGTTTTTTTTTTTAATTAAAATTAAATTATAATCAAAGTAGTATTTAGTTATATATATAATTAAAATTAGAATTTTTTAAAATTTAAATTAATATTCATTTCTTAATCTTATTAATCAAATTAAAATAAACATTTACATTTTTCCAAATAAAAATTTACATGAATTTCACCTAGAATCAAATTAAAATAAACATTTACATTTTTCCAAATAAAAATTTACATGAATTTCACCCAGAATTTCCATCCCTAATGTAATTTAGTTTCAAAATGGGTTTGGCTAAAAAATTTATAACTTTTCTTAAATTACAATTTTGATATAATTTAGTTTCGAAATTAGTTTGGTTAAAAATTTTAATGTAATTTAGTTTCAGATTTGGTTTGGCTAATTTGACTAACCATTAACAATATATTATATTCTTCCATTGTTTTCATGTATTCAGACTTCAACATCTCTTGCATTGTTTTCATGTATTCAGACTTCGACAGGTATTTGCTACCATGTAACCTTGTTATAATTTGAATGGTTGAGAAAAAAAATATTGTTCTTTCTATCAAGTTAAATCTTACTTTATGAGATACTTTTTCTTTCTTTCTTTGTAAATCAATTATCAATTATTAACTTAACTTTAAATTCTAAATGAGAACAAACCATCAATTTTATACAAATCAATTTTAAAACTTCTACCATATCTTATATTAATATTTAATTATGAAAATCAATTTTAAAACTTTAACAATATCTTATATTAATATTTAATTCTTATACATGTAGCTTGATAAGCCTCCCTTGATGTCAAATATATTCCTTTTGTAGCTTTATTTGTCTGTATAATATTGACTTTGATGAGCCCCATTTATGAGTGTGTCTCCTTTTAAGAATTCTTAAAGTAACCTAAGACCTTGGACTAAAGTCACTTCTATAAAGGATCAACATGGTGACCCCGCACCTCAGAAAAGTTTGCTTTTTTAAATAATCCTCGCAACTTTTGATAATGAGGGAATCTACTTTAAAAACTATTTTTGCCTTTTATAATAAATCCTCGAGTTTTGATAAATCCAGAAGTCGATAGTGAGTGTGACTTAAGCCACGCGGAGTAAGACAGGCCCAATCTTTCTGAATATGTTTTTCATTCCAAATTATAAAAAGATCATAAAGGAGGGGAAAATATCACATAATGATTTACAACAATGACAAAGACATATGTTGGAAAAAAATTCGATTCCAAGCAAAGCCAAATCATCTAGAAAGTAGATCTAGAACAAAGTTACTAACATATAGAGAATGGATCTAAAGGAGTTTATAACTTACTCCTCCCATGGACTTTAATAGATATATATATCGAACTTTTAATCCCATCACATCCTTAGTGGGCGGGTGTGTCACTCTTGGTATTCTTCTCTCAGAAGCTGTGAGAGAAAGTGATGTGTATGAAACTTACCTAGTGATGAATGATCCTTACCTCACATCCTTAGCATATGTGTCACTCCTGACATTCTTTTCTCAGAAGCTGTGAGAAGAAGTGATGTGTATGAAACTTACTTAGTGATGAATGATCCTTATCTATTAAAGAACTAGTGATCCGGATTTATGTAGGAACACAATGAAATGCAGGAATACACATAAACGTAGAGATGCAGCGGAAATAAGACTTCATTTCATTAATAACAAATGACTGAAATATGTTTACAGACAGAATGGAAATAAACTAGCTAGGGCGCTGGTAGCTTATCTCTGAGAAGAGATGTGGCTGCTACTCGCATCTGTGAGAAGATGATTACAATGAGGCTCTAGAGGCATTTTTACAATAGACGAGAATGCCACAAGTCATAGACATCCAAAAAACCTAACCCTGGGAGATGAAGCACCAAAAGTCATGTGGGCCCCGTTTGGGTAAGTTAGTACATCAACTTCCCGGGGTCGTAACTTTTGCATACGATCTCCGTTTTAGGCGTGTGATAGCTCGTTGGAAATGTATCGTCGAGAAGATTCATTTTGCGGGCTCAATCATGCCTTCAGCTATCATTGAGAACCTCGATCTCAAAAAAATCTTCATTTAGGCCCTCAAAATGGCCCCGGAAGTTAAAACCTGCTAAA
>ML791305.1:621-26760 GCA_009831015.1 Picea engelmannii
TGATCAAGTATCTTTTAGCAAATCAACCAAAGACGACGATAATCTTAGCAACGAAAGAGGTGTTTTCACACTTGCAGTTGTGAAAATTGAGTCGAAATTGAATTGTAACGGTCGCAAAAAAATGAGACGAACGTCTAAAAGCACAATGCGACAATGATTTGTCGTAATACGACAAGGGGTGTAGGCAGCTTTTTGAGAGCAATCAAAAAAATGGGTTGGCTTCCAACACTACCCCAGTGTTCGGAGGAGAGCATAGAAGACTATATAGGGAAGCCCAGCTGGCCTATATAATCAGCGATGAAGCCAACCCTACCAATCATCCCATCTTCTCCCTGGACACTGATTTAGGATCTAGTTTGCTACAACTCACCCATGCCTCCGAGCCTCCTCTCAAACTCAGAAAACAACCCACCTTTTCCCCTAAATTTCCTCCCTCCATCACTCCCGTCTGGAAAATGTTCTTTGATGGAGCCTCCTCCAGGGAAGGTTCTAGAGCTGGAGTGGCTTTTGTGTCACCATCTCAGGAAACCATATCTCTGTCATACAAACTAGAATTTGAAGCTACCAACAATGTGGCAGAGTATGAAGCTCTTATCCTAGGATTAAGAGCTGCGAGGGAAATGGGAATACAGGAGTTAGCAGTGTTCGAAGATGCCGAGTTGGTAGTCCAACAGATTAGAAGCGCTTATCAAGCCAAGCATCCTCAACTCAGGAGTTATAGGAATGAGGTATGGGACCTTATTGACAGTTTCTTCTCAGCATTTAACATTTCTTTCATCCCAAGAGAAGAAAACACAGTGGCAGTTTCCTTGGCTACATCTGCAAGCCTTTTCAAAGTACCTTTGCCGCCCAAACTGAGTTATGATGTAGAAGTAAAATACAGGCCCTCCATACCTGACAATATTAAGCATTGGAAGGTGTTTGAAGACGATCTTGAGATCAAGAAATTCTTGGAGGCGATTGAGGAGTTTTCAAAGCTGCATATTGATCAAGATTCTGCCCCTGAAGAAAGGTTGGATGGGGGTGAGTTGCTAAGTAAAATAGCAAAGCATGACATTATTCAATTGCCTAGCAATCACATTCTGAGGGGACTGGTTCCGTTAGAAAGGTTATTTGATGGGAATGATGTGGAAGAGGGTACATAGTGTTAGCACTCCCTGACAATATGTAGGGGAGCACTCCCTGACAATATGTAGGGAAGCGCTCCCTTCCAAATTTGACTTTTGAGTGACAAAAGGCTTGTACTCCTTGTCAATTGATTTCTCTTCTTCAAGACTAGTCTTTGAGGTGTCTTAAGTGTTTTTACGATGTCGTTAGAGAGACGACATAGATAAGATAGCGTTTGTGACACTTGCGACACTTGCAACCAATATGCGACACTTGCGATATTTGTAACGACGACACTATCCATCATTGCAATGAGTGATTTTGATGTGTAACAGATTGCCCCCCAAAGTGCGAAGTCAGAAGACGATGATGACTTAAGTACTTTGTAGACTTTTTCAAGCAAGGGTATGGACGTAGAGAGGCTGCAAAAAGATGCACACAACCATCAAACAAATATTATGACATGTTTCAAACCCAAGGCAGGCAAACCTATGCTTGAGTGATAAATACTTTTTAGGTATGGCTGCCATAAAATACACTGTGAATCCATAATTATATTGATAAAAGGTATAGCCACTGAAGATACAATGTGGATCTATACTCATATGACCTGAACTGATCGTAGCCACGAAGAATACACAGTGGATCTACGAGACGACAAGACATAGCCACGACCAATACAAAGTGGATCTATGTTACAGTATATGCATCATAGTTCAAAAGAACTGCTTCACAACCTGGGCAAAGTATATATAAGAGTGATAACTCAACCCAGGGTCTTCTTACCGATCTCTATGTAGTACAAATCTAACCTTGTGAATAGATGTCCTGATGTCGAACATGGTAGAAACCACTTGATTACCGGTCAATAAGGTAAACCGTTAACAAGTGCGAGGGAGATCACCATTGATGTTAATGATTCCCAAGGTACTCTAGTACATTCCGACGAATGTGAATGAATGAGCTAAAGTCGAACATCCATGGAATCACCCGATCAAGGGTCAATAATGTAAACCCACTGTCGGACATGAGGAGGCCTACCATTGAGGCATGCAGGTCCCAAGGTACTAACTGGTTTCTAAGTCTAGTTCCTAGATAATGTGTTGAAGTCGACAGGAATAGACTCATCGAAGGAGGGCCTTGATGTATCCCCCATCAATGACATGAAACAAACACCGAGATGTAATTGGTAGATCAAATGAACATGGACTGACACGAGTATTGAAACAAGATATTTGTGATGGCTGACTCTCGAGGCAGATACTTCCGTTGAACACTGAGGCACAACAACAAAAATGTGACATGGACCAAAACTTGATGATGCAGTGGATGTTGTGACTTTCGTCAGGTGACCCAAAGGAGTAAAAGAAACTCATAGGATTGGCTTAGTGCAGAGGTTCAGCGGATTAAAATGTGTGCAAAGACAAAATGTCATGTTCAATGGAGACCGTAAGAGTTACTGCTAGTGTTCTCAAAAACTGCTTGGCTTGCTTCCTTCAATTTTTCCCCCATCCAGATAGACGAGTATCTCTTTTTAATTTAACGAGCTCGAGGAGGGTAACACATTCTCTATATGACTCACCTTCGGTAAGTCCCTCTTCCTTTGTTTAATGAACTGGAAGAAGTAAGGGTTCGGTCCCATATGGGCCCTTCAATGTATGATTGTTTAACGAGTCCAGAGAAGGTAAACTCGGTGGTTTTTCATATTTAGAGAGTCTGAAAACAACTTAAAGGCGACTCCAAGTTTGTCCTTTTTCGTAATGTTAGTCTTGTGAGGCCGAAAAATAGATAAATTATCACTCAAAAGACGCCCTTTCAAACCTTCTAACAAGTGGGAAAGGAAGCAAGATCACTCAACAATGTTTTCACGTTTAGGGAGTCTGAAAAGAGTTTAAAGAAGACTCCAGGGGGTTCCTTTTTCGTTTATCCATGCAGGTCCGAAAAAGAGATAAAAGTTTACCTGGCGCATTCTTATATTTTTGAGCTTAAGAACGAACTAAGACTATGCTCGTGAATGTGACAAGATAAAAAATGAACAAAACTGCTCTGAAACCTGTCAATAATGTCAAAATTGCATTCCAGGGGATTAATTAGGCCTCCAAAATATTTTACAAACCCCAAAAACTATATGTTTAGGCAAAAAATGAAATGTATAATAGTAAAATGGGGTAAAAAATGTCATTTACCATTTCATTTGTGCCAAGATTTGTAACAGTTGAGAATTTGCCATTTGGAGGTGAATCTTGTTTTGCTCGGTGCCGGAGCTATGATCAATCATTTTCCTCATTGTTTGGACCAGGTTGGTGCTCTTCTTCCCTTCTTTCATTTACATGGTTCGCATTTTCTTTTAAGGCAATAAATATTTATAAAAAATGATGCCCTGGGTCGGCCCAAGCGCCCAAAAAGCTCGACGCTCCTCTAAAATTCACGGGGGAGTGTTGAAAGGCTTTGGAAACACCCCTCCTAGTTAGTGAAGGGCACATTTACACTCTGGTGTAGTGGCTATGAGGGCGCTATCCAAAATACCACAAGAAAAAATGCCCAAAAACGACCAGCGCGTGCTCAAAACGTGAAGAAGTTTTTTTTTTTTTTTAATAATTTTGAACGTTTCAGTGGCCGATGTAAGGATGTGTGGGAACCTTGATGTTCATGCAAAGAAGGTGTTGGTATTTTACAAAAGAAAACAATAATTTTTTAAAGTTTTGAAAATTGCCCAAAGATTGTCGAAAAATGTGATTTTTAATGAAAAAAAATTGATTGTTGATGCAGGTGATTTCGACAACAATCATGCTTGAGTGGAAGGAAAGAGAGCATGAGATCGATGATGTGGCTGCTTTTAAAAGTCCTCGATCGAGAGCCGCATTGAGGGATTGTGGTCTCCTCAAATATGTCAAAATGCAAAAAATGAAGAAAGAGGTCCTTCTTCTTGAGCATATGATCATGTTGTGGAACGTTGCGGAACAAGGATTCCAGATGGGAACGCAACTTCTTACCATCGAGTTGGAAGAAATGTACTTCATAATTGGTATCTCAAAAAGGGGGGCTCCCATAGTTCTAACCGGACAACAGGTACTTCTTGCGCATGTGGATGAGTATCTGGCAAACCATTGTATCCCGGGAGCGAGACTAGTGGGTGGCAGAATTGCAATCAAAGATATCAGGGATCTATCTCTTCGATCCATTCTGTTTGGCATTACGAGTATAGTGGGAAATACGAGTGCACACCTAGTTTCAAGATCACAAGTGGCCTATGGTTTACAGTGTCTAGAGCCAACACTGTTTAACTGGAGCGCAGGGTTCCTTCACCACGTGAAGTAACAAATTACGAGATGCAGATCAGGGAAGAATAAGCAGTTCAGATATGGTTCATTCTTGGTTTCGTTCTTCTTAGAATGCATTCCTAGGATGCAAACTTAGATTGCATTACTGGTACGACCAGCGAGAGAACCACGTATGGAGCGGTGGACCAGCCTGTCTCCGAGACTAGGCCCAGATTCAGAATTCAGATTCGTCGGTGATTTCTTCGCTTGGCTGAGACGCCAATTGATCATGATAGAAGAATTTCCATACGCCGGAGTAGATTTTCGAGGCAGCATGGACTTGGTTCTTCCATAAGGCGAGGATTTGGATGTGTCAGGTAAGAAACCAAACTGATCTTGTCAAGTGTTTTTAATTTTTTAATGTTATAATTTTTTTTAGAATACATAGAAGAGTCTTTAACAAACATATCGTTTCATCATGCAGATAGAGGAGCAAAACGTCCAACAGAGATGCCAGCACTGGGGCGTTGTGGAGATGCTCAGATAGCGGTAGATCAAGGGGTAGCGGTAGGAGGTCTCTTGGAGGTTGAAAGAAACCTCCAAGGTCTCACGATAGGTATCCCTTCTCTCAGGAGGTGGGAAGTGCCACTGCATCTACAAAGACACACTGTGGGATTTTCTGAGAGTCTTAACTCTATACTGAGGCGAATAACCTGTGCAGTGATATGTTACTCGCAACATAATGTGATGCAGGGAGATTAGAATATTCCTGATGATTGGATAGTCTATATGACGATGTTTATGGGTGTGAGGACCCACATTTTGCCTATCTATGTACCATTTTTTATGTAATCAGACATTTTCAGTCACGTCGTATATATATACACTTCTGAGTTTTTTCAGTGCCAAATGATTTTCAAATGATGATGTTTTTTATGTGATGTGTTTTAATTTACATGATGATATGTGATGTAATTCATTTCCTTTATGAAAACTTATCTATGTGCAAGATATCTATCCATAATGTAATTTGCTAACGAATCCGAAATAGTATTGAGTTCTCTTGGTATGTGCCGGTATTCGATAAAATCAAATGTTTGTTCAAGACGAAGAACTCATAGGTGGAGTCGTAGCAGGATAGGATTGTGAATAGCGTTGATTCGATTGATTTGATAGACCACAAGTTGAGATTCCAGATTGACAATCATGCGAGATATGCCTAGGGAGGATGCTTTGGTTAAAAGTTCGATGACAGCATGATATTATGCCATGTTATTAGTTGCCGATCCTAAGCAAATACCTCCGGAACTCACCAACTCGTCAGAGTGGTAGATTACCCAAGCTGTGGAAGCAACGTTCTGGGTGTGTCGACTAGCACCATCCGCAAACTCGACAAAGATAGGAAAGGAAGATGTCATCTGCGCATGAAAACACAAGACACAGTATAAGTGGCTAAGGCAAAAACTCGAGCACGCAAAAGAAAAAGACACACCAAACTAAAAATACAATAGTGTACAAAGCACGTATTCTAGATGTTCTAAGCATAGTACTTCTTAAGGTAAAGCCCGTTCCAAGGCTCACCCAGGGAGATTCCGTCATAGTCCACTAACTTGTAGGCGCCTCTATGTAGAACACGTTTCACGATGTAAGGACCATGCCATAGAGGTTCTAACTTAGTCATCCCTAACTTGTCATGAGCTTGGTCATAAACAAGGACTAGGTCTCCTTCTGCAAAAGTGCGAGGATGGACAGACTTGTCGTATTGATTCTTGATTCGTTTTTGATATGTCTCATTGACGAGAGAAGCATCACGACGTGTTTCATCCAACCTAGTCAAGTGTAAGAAATGTTCTTCTTCAACAGAAGTGTGGGGCAGGAGTTTTACTTTGAGTTTTAAGGAAGGAATTTCGCACTCGATTGGTAAAACAACTTCTATGCCATATACTAGCTGGAAAGGAGTGAAACCAGTTGCATTTTTTACTGAGGTCCGGTATGCCCAGAGAGCGGAGAAAAGTTGTAGATGCCAGGATGTCTTGTTGGTCCCTACCATTCGTTGGATCATAGTTTTGAGGACTTTTTTGATGGCTTCAACTTGTCCATTCGCTTGAGGATAGTACGGGGATGAGTTCTCATGGAAAAAACCCAACTTGGCATGCAACTCACTCATGATTTGGTTTTTAAAGTGTGAACCATGATCAATGATAATGCCGCGTGGAACACCAAAACGAGTGATGATGTGATTAAAAATGAAAAGAGCTGCAGTACGACCATCATTCAGAAAGGTAGGCATAGCCTCAACCCATTTTGTAAAGTAATCGACGACAACGATTATATAACCATGCCCCCCGGCTGAGGTAGGCTTACATTGCATGAAATCAATGCCCCATTTGGAAAAGGGGCCGATGACAACAATGGGATGCAGTGGGGCAGGGTGGGTTCGTGCCTTTTTGTGAAAAACTTGGCAGGGTGGGAATTTTTTGACTGCCTCAATACAATCTTTGAGGGCCAAAAGTAGCCGGCACATAAAATTTTCTGAGCGGTAGCCATCCCAGAAAGATGACCGCCACAGGCTCCAAGGTGACAATCATTAAGCACGCGTTCAACCTCTTCATGAGTTAGACAACGTTGCAGAATAGTGTCAATGCCACAACGGTATAAAGTATCGTCGATAATAAGGTAACGACGAGAATGGTGGTGGATACGACAACGTTCTTCCTGAGAGATATCGGGCTGGAAACGTTGGGTTTGGAGATAAAGAAGGATATCTCGATACCAAGGATCGGACATGCTAATGAGGAATAGAGTTTCATCTGGGAGAGAATCTCTAGGCTCAATATCTTCATCAACACAAGGAAAGTCACAAATAAGCTTTGCAAACACCAGGGACTTTTTAGCTTTGGATTTAGTGAACTTGAGATCGAATTCCTGAAGGATAATGATCCATTTCGAATATTTTCCCCCAAGAACTTGATGTGTCAAAATGTGGTACATGGGGTTCGAGTCCGCAATAACTGTGGTGGTGAGTAGCAAAATGTAGTGACAGAATCTCTAAACATCAATAACGGCTGCCAGAGCCAACTTTTCAACATGTGAATATCTGAGCTCTGGACCAAATAGACTTTTTCTCAAATAATATATCACGTGTTCCTCGCCGTTAGGGTCCTCTTGAACTAACACCATGGAAATAATGGAAGTGGAGGCTGGTAAGTAAAGGATATAGTCCTTTGTGTAATTCGGAGGATGTAACAAAGGAGCGTTGGTTAATGCATGCTTAAGAGCAATAAACGAGCGTTCAACAGTGTCATCCCAAATGAAAGGGGTGTCTTTCTGTAACAAGCGCATAAATCCTTTTGTAATCTCAGCATAGTTACAAATGAAACGATGAAGAAAGTTTGCTTTCCCCTGCAAACTTTGGAGTTGTGTCAAATTGTTAGGTGGAGGTAAAGCTAAGATAAACTTAATTTTTAAGGGATCCACCCGAATCCTGGCCTTGGAAACAACGAAGCCGAGGAGTCGGCCTGATTCGACAACAAAAATACACTTATGTGGGTTCAAACGAATATGGTAGAACCAACATTGAAGAAAAATAACCCTTAGATGACCAAAATGGTCTGATCGATTGGATGAGTGGGCAGGTAAGTCGTCGAGGTAAGGTTCTGCAATATGTTTGATATCGTGGAGAGCGTATGACATGGCTCGCTGGAATGTAGCATCAGAATTTTTAAGGCCAAATGGTAGCTTCCGATAGGCGAAAGTTCCCCATCGGCAGATGAAGGTTGTCTTATGCTGATCAGCAGGTAAAATGTCAATCTGGTTATACCCTGAGAAACCATCCATAAAAGAGAAAATTACGCTACCAGCCTAATTATCAATGATCTGGTCAATGAAGGGTGTAGGGTAGTTGTCTTTCGGACAAGCCTTATTGAGGTCCCTATAATCAATGCAGACACGAATAGTTCCTTTCTTTTTAGTAACCAGAACAATGTTCGAAACCCATTCCGTCAAAGGGACAGGATAGATGAAGCCAGATTTCAATAATTTCTCAACTTCTGCCTTAATAGTCGCAGTCTTCTTAGGATGCACCGGGCGGAGTTTCTATCGAACATGTTTTACACCTGGGTAGGTTTTAATCTCATGCACGATGATTGAAGGATCGATCCCTGACATCTCTTCGTAGCTCCAAGCGAAGACATCGCATAATTCTTTAAACAAAGCGGTATAAGAAACCACTTCCTCAGGTGTATAATTAACGCCGAGATTAATATTTTCTATGATACCTTCCTTGATCGAAATATCTATTTCGACTGTAGAGGTAATGTTGCCTAAATTACCTTCAGAAATAACATCTTGTGTAAGTATAGGTGATTGAGGAAATTGGACAACATCAGGGGGGAAGATAGAGTGTATATCTTCCTGGATTTCTTCGAGAGGTGGAAGAAAAGAGGATCAATGATGGCTATCATCCCAAGGTACGCCGTCGATGCTAATCATTTCCATTATTGATTCATCAGAAGGAAAATTTGGGAAATGTAGTCGAACGCAAACATCAAGGAATTTAACCACGATGGCAGCGAGTAAGTGTCGGGTCCCAAGAGATGTTGGTCATCCGAGGAGGGAGAGGCGGATTGGATGGAAACATATGAGGTTTCGGCTGGACTAAGTGGCATGGTGTCACCTAGTGCATCGAATTCCAATGGACTAGGTACAATCCAAGGGTTAGATGATTCCAAGGATTGGTAAACCGTAGTCGAAATCATATTGATTGTGGAAACATGATGTGTGGTGGGTGGAAGTGGTGTAGGGAAGGTACCCATAAGGCTAGAGTATTTCAACAAGCCAACGCTTTCATACATGATCTTTTGATCTCCCAGAAAGGGAATATTGTTGGTATACATAAATCTAACTGATCGACGGTGACAATTTTTCCTTGATAAGGAAATTTCACACATCAAAATACTGATGAAGCAATAACAGACATAGCATAGAACCAACTTCTTCCAAGCAATAAGTTGTAATCGAGGGGAGCATCGACCACCTCGACATCAACAAAGATGGATTTGCCGCCCAATTGGACAGACAAGGGCAACAAAAGTCCATGGGGATGAAAACCTCGCCTGTCGAATGCATGTAGCATCGTTGGGGATTTTTTAAGTGCGGGTGATTTCAAGCTTTTCTAGTAGGCTAAAGACATGACACAAGTAGAGGCTCCCTCATCGAAGATAGTGCGGTGGATTTGTTGATTATGCACAACAACATCAACTTGGAAAGCAAGTTGATGAGAGAGTTGAGGCAAGAAATTATCCAGGTTAAACATGATAGTGTTGGATGACTCAGGATCAAAAGCACCAATAGCGGCCAAGAGTGTTCTACGTTGACTGGGGCAATGCTGTAGAACTTCTAATGCAGACATAGCACATGATGCTTGTGCCAGATCTTCAACAATGTTGTAGTTCTGGGTGGCACATGAACTAGGATTAAAGGTAGATTTACGGATAGTGCTCTTAGGAGGGCGTAAGATAGAGTCAAATGCAAGTTTCTCAATATGAAGTGGTCTAGACGGAGGACTAACTGACGAAGGACTAACAAAGGATGGTGATGGATCCGATAAAGTATCGTTAGTGACTTTTCCTTTGTCAGGTTTAATTAGAGTGTCGTAATTCATAGAGCGAGTGGTTAAATCAATCCCATTGAAGAGATGGATATGGGCACTTGTTGAGGCTTCATCATGAGAAGGGTGGCTGGAACTACTCCCTGGAGAGGGGGTTTGAGAAACCATAGATTGCTGCTAAGGAAAAGGATGAGTAAGCACGACGGGTTGGGAATTCCCTTTGAAAATTTTGGCCACTTCATCGCGATGTGGACAATATTGAGTGTAGTGATCGTCACCACAAATAAGACATGGGAATTTCGGCTTTCGTTGTGGTTGCTTTTCGTTAGCAAGTGGTGGGTTTTGAACTTTGGGTTGTTCATTATTGTTCTTTTTGGTTTTGTTCTTTGTTTTGTTCTTACCTCTGGTTTTTTGTGAAGGGGCAGATTGAACTTCATTCACCTCAGATATTTGAGTTCGGGAGGAGGTAGAGGAGGGTGCAGTCGAACTGGAGGTGGATGCCGGAGAAGATCGATTAGTTGTTCCAGTCGAATGGGACGAAGATTGTGTTTTGACGGAGCCAATAATGCCATCCGCATGTGATGAAGACGAAGGTTTGGATGGATCAGTAGTGGCACGAGTAGCATTTGGGATTAACTCGTACAAAGTACCAGACTGTGAGTAAACCAGATCTAAGTACTGTGCTCTGGCAATGGCTTCCTCTTCTGTGACTTCACCACCCATGGCGACATCATGAGCGATCGGGGGTAACAGTGATTTAGTGAACCATTTCGCCAATAATTGGTCAGGAATGACTGCTTTGATCAACCTTCTTCATCGTCTCCACTCATGAATATGATCAGAGATATGCACAGAGTTTGTCTAATGAAGGGAGGTCAAGATTTCAGTACCCGTCTCATATCGAATGGGTAGTTGAAAGTGTGTGAGAAAGGACATGGCAAGGGAGATAAAATATTGGAAAGAACCATGTGGAAGTTCGATATACCACTTGGTTGTAGAGCCCGTAAGTGTTCGTTGGAAAAGACGTAAACGGATAGAGTTGCCCATTAAGGAGTTTGATGAACACCATAAATGGAAAGTCATCACATGGTTGTTTGGGTCTTCTCCAGGTTTACCGTCAAATTTTGGAATATCAGAAGGTAGTTTAGCTGGAATGACTGGCCATAAAGGATAATGACGTATAGGATCATTGGTCAACCGAGACAAGTCTGGGAGATCCAGAGTAGCAAGGAACGATAGCTGTCGGTTAACCTGAGGGTGATACTAGTGTGGCATAGGAACACCAATAGGACCATAAACTGGATTAGGTGGATAATATTAACCAGTAGGTCCTCCTGCATACGGTTATTGCTGACCAGAGTAGAGAGGATTCGAAGAGGGTTGAGAAGCATTTGGGAGCGGAGGATAACCTGATGGGTTATGAGGATTATAATTTGATTGATGGGTTTGTCCATAAAGTGGATAGACGTTTTGTCCATAATGAGGGTAAGATTGTTTTTGTCCTTGAGGCTGTTGCCCCCTAGGGAATAGTGAATTTCTCGGAAAAGGAGTGTGCCAAGGATTGGGCGTTGTAGACACATTCTATCCAGAAGGTTGATGATGGGATCCAGCTTGAGGCTGCCCCCCAGCGTGAGGTTTCCCTCCAAACAAAGGTTTCCTCCCAAACAAAGGTTGCCCTCCTAAAGGAGGTTGCCATCCAAAAGGAGGTTGTCCCCCGAAGGGTGGTTTCCCTTCGAAAGGAGGTTGCCCCCCAATATGAGGTTGAGTCCCTAGAATTTGGAAACTAGACGTAAATGACTTACCAGTGCCACTTGATGGATTAGAGCCACCAAGACTAGTTCCTCCGGGTCGTTGTAAAGGTATTGAGATTTCGGGTATAACCTGGGTAGTGTTGACAATAGAAGGATTCAGTGCTCTATACCCAAGGGGAAGTGACAAAGAAGGCCTAGATGAAAGCGGTGTACCAATGGGAGCTTGGCTAACCACCACATTACCGGTGGGAATAGTCACAATGTGAGGGACCATCGTGGAATGGGCCATTTGGAGAGAAATAGTGGAACTTGGACCAACAGACCGCATGTTCAGACGAACGGATGGTGTGGTTGAAATGATGGTCGTACGAGTAAAATGGTCTAAAGGTACGGTATAGGTAACAAATGTTTCAGGTAATTGAGATATAACAGGTACATCGACATCTATGCCTAATCCGTAAAGGTCTCGCACCATGCGAGGTGGGCTTTGAATTATATCAATCCAAAGTGGGTCTCCAACTTGTGGGCTTGAAAGAGACCCAGTTGGGATTTCAGAAGGATCAATGAAAACAAGTTCTCCAGCTGAATTCATCTGGAGAAAATGCCTTTCATATCCTGCAGGAATGAAAAAAGCCTCCATAGGATCCGTAACAATCCGAAAATTTTCTAAATAAGTAGAAACTTCCTCCTGTGAGGTGATAACATCGTGGACCTCTCTTTGTTGAGGAGAGCCCTCCATAGAATGAGAGGGTAAAGGGGTAGAATCTTCTTAACGGACTTTCACCTTAAAGGGGTAGAATCAAGTCAAGAAGGGGCTAGGATATGGTGGAACAATTACAATGGTGACCTGCTTAACGGACTTTCACCTTGGTGCAAGCTTTCATGCAGTAATTGTGGATTTACCCTCCAAGGAGCCCGAGTGAGTTTGACCAATGTCTGTTCCAGGTACAGTGAGACTTCCCTTCACCGTCACCTCGTGGAAGTACCTAAATATTATGGCAAATAAGGACACCAAATCGTAGTCAGCCCCTGGGTGGGTACAGTCAACAGTCCGGTCTAAACGTATGAGCAGGATAACAAGTTTGAAATCCTTCGAGAGAACCGAGGATAAGTGGACCGGTAGAACTCCAGAGGACCCCGAATGGATTTGGAGTTCACGAAGCACCAAGACCAAATGAAACCAGCTCAGCCTCAAAAAGAACCCTCAATATATGATCCGACCACTACAAACAATTGAACCACAGAGGGATAATCTCTGTAATTATCTCGAATGCGACCTCGTACGTAACCCCTATGTGAGAGGGGGATCCCAAAAAGCCTATACGACAATTGGATTTTTCTCTCCCTACCGCAAGATGCTAATGTTTGTTTTGAATACCTTGGAGAGTTGTACTCACTGCCTAATCCAAAGTGCTAATCCTAGTCTAATGTTGGTGGAAGATTCTAAAAACAAAATGTTCTAGATAAATTTTAATTAGCGTTAATTTTGCAGTTGTTCTTTACTCAAAGGGTGTATGACAATGAAACTGATGGTATTATGACTCAAATCCCCAAAAATGCATAAGAAATGATAAGCAATCCTTTTTTTCAATGAATGCCTATTTAAGGGAAAGAGAAAGATGTTGTTTTCACTGTCAAGCAGTAAGATGCATAATCCTCAATCAATTTGTTTCTCAATCAAATCCAATGTAATGCTAAAACTCATAGCAATCGTTTCTAAAATCCAAAAACAATCATAAAAAAGTATCCTTTTGCTTTATGTGTGAATGATAATCAATCCGATATAAAACTTCCTATGTCATCTAGTTTGCAAAGTCAACAAGGTTCAAACAATCATAATCAAATTACACATAAACAATGCACTCTCGTTGTGATAAAACAAGAAAGACAAAGATGACAGAAATTTGCAAAAAGAAAACCAAAAGCTCAAAGATATTGAAAAAGAACTTGGACAAGATGAGCTCAAAGATCAAATGGAAAAGGTGCATAGATCTTTGAATCTCCTCACGAAGGCTTCTACTCAGTCAGATAAATGAGAAGAAAACAATAAGTTAACCCTGAATCATCAAAGATAAAGAGTGACTTCAAGGCAAGGAAAGAAAATGTCAAAATTACAAACAAAAGATGATCGGTTCTTAGCAAATGAAGTGTTGAAGGCCAAATCAAGATGAACTGAGATTGTAAAACTCCTGAGCTAATGCCAAAATCAAGAAATGAATTCAGAGAGTGAAAATCCTGAAAAATTCTCACAGAAAATGGGCAACGCTCTGGTGTAAAGGGCACCAGAGAGTTCCAACGCTCTGTGATAGGCTAATGGGGAGTGTTAGTGCTCTGGTAGCAAGGGCAGGGGAGTGTTGGGCTCTCAAAACTCAGAAAAATACTCAGAAAGTCAAAATTCCAAGAAAACTCAGTCAATCGGGGTGAGTATGATGAAATAAAGAGGTAATCAATCAGATCTAAGAATTAGAAACATGATGTGGAGAGAGGTGAAAGAGTGGGAAAAAGGCCAAAACAAGATCTAAGAAAGGAAACAAAAATCAGAGCTCTTCCCTAGTGGAGTCGCCAATTTCTGTTACAGGTGAATCCTCCTGCGGACAAGCAGATTCCCTCTTGGTCTCTAGAATCCTATGGCCAAGATAGAAACGTTCTTAACGTGGACACTGGCATCCTTTTTAGATCTAATTAAGATAATATACAAAGAGGAAGAAGAATGATGTGTACCTTGTTAACGACATTTTTCCTCGCAAAGTCCAAGCTGAGCTCCAATCTTGAGCTCCAATCCTGATCTCCTCAATAGGTCCCGTAGAACAAACAAAGATACAACGAGCTTCTTATTCTACTGATATTAGCTCAAATACATATCTATCTACTGAAGACAAGTTCACGTGAAACAAACATAAACTTGAAAGAAACAGGCCACGCATGTATATGTATTAATGAGAACAAAAGAAGAGTACTTACAATCCTTTGATGAAGGTGCAACAACTTCTTCCAACTCTCCTTGTCCAACCCCTTTGCTCAAGTAATCTACACTGATTATGCTTCAATGGCATCTCACTTATGGGATCATAAGTTTGGTGTAATTCTCAATCTCCCTCTATGCTTTCACCATGAGAAGGCTTCCTTATATAGGCTTGGAGAGGCCTAACCAATTGAGAGATCTTTGGGGTAAGTTGAAGATTCCTCTCCTTCAATTGTGGATCTCCCCTAAGATCATGCCTCGACCTCAGATTCGAATCCAACCACCTTCAGATATTGAGGGGATTCTTCCTTGATTTCCTCCAACAAACCAATTTTTGCCCAAAAAAGGCCAGCGCTCCCTCAAAAAGGGACATAGAGCGTTGGAAAGCTCCCCTAGAAGAGGGTACAGAGCACCAGCACTCCCTGACAGTATGTAGGGGAGCGCTCCCTTCCAAATTTGACTTTTGAGTGGCAAAAGGCTTGTACTCCTTGTCAATTGATTTCTCTTATTCAAGACTAGTCTTTGAGGTGTCTTAAGTGTTTTTACGATGTCGTTAGAGAGATGACATAGACAAGATAATGTTTGTGACACTTGCGACACTTGCAACCAATATGCGACACTTGCGATATTTGTAACGACGACACTAGCCATCATTGCAATGAGTGATTTTGATGTGTAACAGTGTTTCCTCTTATTGATCTTCTCTTGCTGCGATCTTGTCCTTCCTATCATGGCTTGTCCGTAGTGGTGATCCCTCCCATACTTTTTCTCGGTGGCGGCTCGTATGATCATGATGACTCACCTTTTATCCCTGTGCAGGTCCCTACCCCTACTCGCTTGAGATCCTATTGTGGTGGATTTCGTACCTGTACTTTGGCCTGGGAGATCAATTCTGAACCATATCACTCCTTCATGCCTTACACCACTTGTTTCATGCGGTTTGTCGTCTATACTTTCCCACGTGCTTTCCCTGCAATTCTTTCTGTAGCAAGGGTCTTGCTATCATACCCGCGCCGACTGTTTATGCTGATCCTACATGGTCATTGGTGACCAAGTGTTCGACAATCATATCTTTCTTGGGTCTTGTGTGCCTATCGCTAGGCCTTGCATTGCCCTTTTCGATGTGACCTTCCTTGCTTAATCTGCCTTCATGGTCTTTTGCTGCCAGGTGGCTGTAGTCTTTTCCAAATTGTCCATTCGGGAGGTTGATCCAGTTAGTGTCTAGTTCTGAACCTTCCTTGCCAACCCCCTTGTTGGCTAGTCTGTCCGCCAGGCCATTTGCTAACCTACGAACCCAACACAACTCCATTGTGTTCAGAGTTTTCAGATGCTCCTGGATTTTCTGTAGGGAGAGTTCCAGCCGCCAGTGTCTCTAAACCTTTCCCACTCTCGTACCATTCTAGAGTCTCTTCACCGTGTTGATGACCAGGGTGGAGTCGCCTTCCACGATAGTGTTTTTCATCCTTTCATGCCTTAGGATTTCAAGGCCAGGCTCCAGGGCTCCAAATTCTGCTGCGTTGTTGGTTGAGTTTCCCATGCTCCCTGCATACAGTCGGATGATGTTGCCACCACTATCTCTGATCACCCCTCCCATCCCTGCCACTCTTGGGTTTCCTTTTGCCTCTCCGTCAAAATTTAATTTGAGGAACCCTAACGGAAGGGGGGTCCAGTTGCGGTTCCCACCCTACCGTTGTTATGTTGCACCCATCATTTAGGTGAAAAAACTCTAGGATGAAGGAGTCCCGATCTGTGAGTTGCATTTTTTCCTTCTTGCAGTTGTGGCTCTACATCGTTTCTCGTATTTGTGAGATAACTGTCTCCTTGAGCTTTCCTTCCGGTAGGCTTTCATTCCTGAAGATGCATGAATTCCTCTCCTTCCATATTTCCCAGATGATCATACTCGACGTTAGATTCCAGCAGAGGTTCACCATTTCATTTTCGCTGTAACTCTCATTCCAATTGTTGATGGTTGCGCTGATGTCGCCCCAGATTCTATTGGATTGGCGATAGATGCATGTCACCTAGTCCCATAGAGGAGGTGATTGATTGTTTCCTCCTTAGCTTGACAGAGGTGGCAATGAGAAGGGCCTATATAACCCCTTTTTCCTGAGGTTTTCCCAAGTTAGAATTCGGCTATGGAAAACTAACCATTCGAACATTTTGATTTTTGGCCATTGGGGGCTACTCTAGATCTTTCCCCACTGTTGCACCGGGTCCTCTTGATCTTGGTCCACGATGTAATACCATGCTTCTTTTAAGTTGAATTCCCCACCATTTTCCCTGCCCCACCTTAATTGGTCCTCATCCTATGAGATTGCATTTTTCCTTTTCCCCAACTCCTCTTCTACTTATTTCACTAGAGTTGCGCAATAGTCTCTATTTTGTGGATTGAGTTTGTCCCAGGTCCTCCATCTGTCGCTATCATTTCTTGGCTTCCAGTAGTGATGGAATTTTTTTTTTCATTGCACTGTCATTTCCTATTGGAGCTCCTCCCTATCTGGATTTTCCATTCAAGGTTCCTGTTGCCATGCATCCTCCCATAATCTGGCAGTTTGACCATTTCCGACTTCCCAAAAGCTGTGTTTTTGAATCTAGTTCTTGTTGCGCCAGGCAAGATTCCAGATGGTTGATCCCTCCCTTGTTCCCATGTGTCGAATTTGGTGTTGATCATTAATGTTCGGGGCATACTTGTCCTTCCAGAATTTTTCTCATTGTACTGATTTGTCCTTGACCCATCTCCACCAGAGTTTTGCCCCGTAGGCTTTGTTGGTTACCTGTGGGTCCTGTAACCCCAGGCCACCTTTGCCTTTTGGTCTACAAACCTTCTCCCAGGCTTCCAGGGCCCATTTCTTTTTATTTTCCACACCTCACCATAGGAAATCTCTTTGAATGACTCTTATCTTTTGTAATATTCCTTTGGGCACAGGGAACACTGACATCATATACGCCAGAATTGCTTGTAGAACTGATTTGGTGAGGATAAGCCTCCTTTCCAGGTTGAGATCTCTGTAAGTCCAATTTTTTACCCTCTCTTGCAGTTTGTTGATCACTCCTTCCCACGTTGCCATTTTGCAAGCTCTGTCCATGAGGGGAATTCCCAACTATTTCATTGGGAATGTTTTGCATTCAAACCCCAAAATGTTGGATAAGTTTATTTGAATTGCAGGATTAGTGTTGAAGAAATAGATCATGGATTTGGAGTGGTTGATCTCTGCCCCTGAGGCTTCCCCAAAGTCTTCTAAGATTCTTTTATAGGTTTTTGCTTCCTTGACCGTGGATGTGCCATGGAGTAGGGTGTCATCAACGAATTATTGGTGTGTGGAGGTTGGACAGTCTTCAAAAGGTTTGATTCCTTTTAGTTCCCCTGCTGCAGTTGCGCTTTTTATGCTTCTGCTGAGCCCTTCCATCATTAGAACGAATAGGAAGGAGGACAATGGGTCTCCTTGTCTGATTCCTCTCGAAGGCCAAAAGGGTTTTATTGGGGCTCCATTAATTAGGAGTGAGTAGCTTGTCATTGATACTAGATTGACGATCCAGTTGATTCAGTGTTGTTCAAACCCAAAGGCTTCCAACGTTCTGGCCATATAGTGCCAACTAATCTTGTCATAAGCCTTTTCCAGGTCAAGTTGGATTATCATCCCCCCTCTCCTTTGACTTTTTAGCGTGTGTATAATCTCATGGGCATGGATGATGTTGTCTAGTATTTGTCTTCCTTCTACAAAACCAGCTTGCTCCTGTGAAATCATAGTGGGTAGGAGCGGTTTCAGTCTATTGGCTATGACTTTGGAGATTATCTTGTAAACTACATTGCATAAAGCTATCGGCCTGTAGCGATCTGGGGTCCTTGGTTCATTTTCTTTTGGGATTAAAGTGATCATTGTGGCATTTAACGCTTTCAAGACGAAGGCCGAATGTCTGGAGTCTTCCACCACCCCATAAACGTCATGTTTAACCACTTCCGAGTAGGCTTTGAAGAATTCCACTGTGAAGCCATCTGGGCTTGGGGCCTTTCCATTGGGCATCTCCTAGACGACTTGGTCGATTTCCTCCTTTGTTATGGGTTTGTTTATATTGATATTGTGTTCCTCTGTGACCAACCTGGGGATGTGTTGAGTTATCCTTTGTATGACCTCAGTTCTATCTTGGTTGGGTTCCTAGGATATCCCCTGGAAGTGATTGACAAGTGTATTTTCAATTTCCTTGTGGGATTCTCTTTCGATCCCATCCTGATCCCTAATTTTCAGGATTTTGTAGTGGGTTCTTCTTGCAATGGTGGTTCTAAGAAAAAACTTAGTATTCCTCTCCCCTTCCTTTAGCCACTTGATTTTGGACTTTTGGCGCCATAGAGTTTCTTCCTGCTAGCATCTTGCTTCCCATTCCTGGGTCATTTGGATCTCTTCTCTTTTCCGATCCTTTGTGTAACACTCGTCTATGCAGAGTTCCTGGAGTATCGTCATTCTATCCTCAATATTTTTTTTTCTTGGTTTATGTTCCCAAAGATTTCCTTGTTCCACTTCTTGAGTTTATGTTTGATGTAATTGAGTCTCTTATAAAGTTTGAACATCCTTGTCCCTTGATCCGGTAATTCCTCCTGCCACCATTGGTTGATGTTCTCCTTGAAGGTGGGATGTTTGATCCAAAATTTCTCAAATCTAAAAGGTATGTTCTTCGGAGTGGTTTGGAAGTTTGCTTCCAATTGGACTGGCCAATGGTTTGAACCCCCCCATGGAAGGATGTTGTAATCTAAAGTTAGTCCCTGCAGAATGATGGATTCTGACACAAGGAATCTATCTAACCTTGTAGCTACTTGGTAGTGATTACTTATTTTTTTTATTCTGGGTGAACTGACCATTGTTGGTTTTGATGTCTACCATCTCCATTGTATCAATGAAAACTAAGAATTCCTCTGCATCTCTATCCAGTCTCCTGGCGCCCCCTTTTTTCTCTGCAAGTCACATGATTATGTTGAAGTCCCCTGCCAAAATCCAGTAGAGGTTGCATGATCTGGCCTTTAGATTTTCTAGGTTTGTGAGCATTCTCCTTTTTTCCTCCATCCTCTGGGGACCATACACATTGGTGCATAGAATCCCCTCAGTGTTACCTATAATTTACATGTTAACCGAGAGTGTGTGTCTTGTAGCTTCGACTGCTAGTAGGTTAAGTGAATGTGGGTTCCATAAGGTGAGTATACCTCCTGCCATCTGTTGGCCTTCGACAACCAACATCTTGTACTTGCTCCATTGTTTTTTATTGATTATTTCGATTCTGTCTACAATGCATTTTGTCTCTTGAATGAAATAGAGGTCAGGTTGTTCCTTCCTCAGTCTCTTTTTAAGGATTCTTTACTTTTGTGGGCTGTTTAGGCCTCTTATATTCCATGTTATAATCTTCATTTAAACATGTGGTAGAGAGTTGGGAAAGATCTTTTTGATCTTACTCAAATTTATCAGTAGGGCTCCTAGTTCTTGCAGGGCTACGCTGTTTGATTTCCTGCCTTTCTTCCACCTTGTCTACTTGGGTGAATGTTGTGGGCTTCCCTCGCTTGCTTTGATTCCTAGGTGTCCTATCTCTCTGTGCGTACGCTTGACCCCTGTGGATTTTTCTTCCTCCCTTATAAGGAAAAGGTATTGGATACGATCTAGTTGATCTTCTCGCACATTGTCTACTCTCTGTTTTTTCCATTGCTCCAAGATGTTTGGGAGATCTATTCCTTCCCTTTCCATAATGTCTCCGAGATCAAGATATTTCGTGCCTACCTCACTTGGTGTGATCTCCGAATCTCTGTCTGCCTCCTGCATTTGGGTGTTTGGGCATCTTTGATTCCTCCTTCCATAGGACTTGCGCTACCTCCCTGTTCTCTCTTATTGCCTGGAATATCGGTGTTCTCCTGAGTTGCTTGTTCCCTAGCTACTCTAGCTTTTGCCTTCTCCTTTCCTCCGTATTCCCCTTGGTTAGCCATGTCCCGTCCTTTGCTTTCTATTGGGGCTTTGTTTGTTTCTTGTTTGCTATGTTTCTATGGTTTGATTTTACAAACTCGTCTTCATCATGCTACATTTTGGTGTTTTCCGTTTCTTGTTTTGTATTGAGTGGAAATTCTCTAATTAAGTGTTCGTGTTCATGGCATCTTTTGCATCTAAATGGGATCTTCTCATAATCGATGCTTTGTATCCATTCCTCATCCCTAAATTCCAGGCTTATGGCTTCCGGGAGTGCCCCCGACACATCCATCTCTATGCAGATTCTTGCATAGGATGTATATCTCCCTTTTAGGGTTGCTTCTGATAACATATTTTCCAAGTTTGTTCCCAATTGCTTCGAAGGTGGACGACAACCAATAATCTAGTGGTAAGGAGTAAAACCTCAGCCAGACTGGGACATTTTTAAAAGTTTCTTTCTCTGGGGAGAAGTTTTCCTTCCATGACCGCATGTACAACCCTGCTGAGGCGTGGAAGTATGCCCCCCCATCAAAGACTTTATCCCTGTCCTCCAGGTTCATGAAGAATGTTGTGAAGAATCCTTTTGATCCTAGGTGGAGTTCCACTTCTCCACTTGGCTTCCATTGATATTTTATCCAGTTGCGCAACGTTCTTTCTGTGGGCCACAACCCCATGAACTTGCAGATTAGTGCATGTGTCTTCATCTGGTCCCGATAGAGGTGTGTTTTTTGGTATTCCAGTATAACCTTGGGTATCATTGATGTTTTAGGTTTACATGGGTTGCGCCCATCTGCCCCATTGGGGTTCGCTGGTTCCTGCGCAACCTTTTGGGCTTCTCTGGCTTCCTCTCCCACGCGATCCATTTTTTCCTGATTACTCTCCTAGTTCTTTTTCGATCCTGATACCGAGGTTCTTGTCAGCGGTTCTTTGAAACCAACGCCTCATGGGCCTTTCTCCTTGTCCACCACTACCTGCTTGTATGATGGGGTGCCACTCCTGCCCCCTTTGGTAACCATTATGGACGTTGTTGAGACCGCGACTGCCAAACCCTAGCTTGCGATTTCTTTATAGCCCAGTTTTTTTATTTTTAGTAATTACGTCTTAAAATGATACAAAAGTTAAACATGTGTGCATTCAAAACTTTGAAAAGAACATTTTCTTATAATTTTCCTAGAAAATCAAAACAATTGTGGATTTATTTTCACAAGTAGACAAGGGTGCACATAAGTCGATTAGGGTGTCATGGTGCATATAAGTCTAAGTCTAAGGTTATATTTTTCTCTTATTGTCGACATTAAAGAAATTTATTTCCAAAGCATGATACATTTAATTAGTAAATAATGTTTTATTATCCATCAATAAAACATTATTATATAAACAAAAATAAACTTAATTGCAAGGCTTGAACTTTTCTCTTTCCTTGTTAAAATGAGTGTTAAAAATTATGATTACTAAAGAAAAAATAAATAAATTAAATCGAATCAAATCCAAAAATTAAAAAAAAATAATCAAGTATTGTGAAAAGACAATGTGTACAAGGCATGCAAACCAGAATAGCAATTGTCATACCCAAGTATTTTCAAAAGACAATACCCATGTATAACGTACAATCACACTAGATTAGAATGGTCCACTGGACTCAACCTTGTTGGAGAGGAATATCTTGATAGGAGAGGGTTTCCACTAAAGATCATTGCAAATTGCAGAAGAAACTTTCTATTAAATCGGTAGAGGCAACTAGTTGCCATGCATTCTATACAATAGAGGCAACTAGTTACAAGCTAATGGAATCCTTTAGTCTATGATGTGATGACTTGCAGGAAGTACAATATCAATTAGCTAAACATTAATTATGTTATTTAAAACATAACACATAGTACAATACCATCAATATTATGTGGACCTATAGAATATTTAAGAAATTTTAGATTTTCAAATTAATTTTAATTATCAGACAAATAGTTGTCAAACCAGATAAAAATTGTCTAGTCAACTATATCCACCAATCAAAATTTAAAAAATTTGGAAAGCAATTTTAATATTTCAAAAAGTTAATTTAATACAGATATTTAGATAAGATTGTAAAAACTTTATTGAAAACAAAAAAGTAAAGCAACTAATTGAAAGTCAAAGAATTTTGATTCCTAAGCGATTACAATATAACCTACCAGAGGCAAGTATAACAAAAATAATTTGTAAATTGGATTATATGTTTTAATAATAACCCTTTCTAGTTTTTATGGTCACACGATGATCACCAATTTAATAAATTTATTAAATTAAAATAATAAAACATCAAATAAATCATTTGTAAACTAAATTTTAATGGAACTTATATTTGATAGAATGTCAAGAAACCAACATAGATCCATCTTAACCCCTGATCTATTAAGCATCGAGAGGGATCAAAACTATGGAGGTGTATACCTTTAACTTTTCCTCAAGTTTTGCACTCTAAAAATGCTTTTCACCTCGAGAGATTTGATTCCTCTAGGATCTTAATAGATCCAGAGTTAAGATCGATCTATGTTGGTTTAATACATTAGTGTTAAAGTATTAAAAATATTAATATTATAAAATATATTAAAATATGTTAATATATTAAAAATATTAATATATTTTTAATATATTACTATATATATATTGGATTATCTAGTAATAGTGAGAGGGGGGGGGGTGAACCAATATTAGGAACTTTTTACCACTTTTTTTAAGCAAAAAGAAACTATGATATTACTGATAATAATATACAAAAATTACAGACTGAGACCATGGGAGGTTGCCACAAAATTTGGAAACCAGACCTCTCATCTCTAGGTCTTGACAAATACGATTAGCAGATATTTTAACGCAGTCACATTTTCAGATCCCGGGGCTATCATTGAGTGGAAACCAACCCCCAACATATTAAGCATTGCCCTATAATGGCGACCATGATAAAAAGTCCAGAGACTTAATTTTTTCATTAGATTTCAAAGGAAAAGAGAAAGGAAAACTTGTACCCTATCCTTGGCCTAACATGTTTCCACACAAACTACCCATGGCTAAGGGGCCTACCTAGGGTTGACACAATTGCTTGAGTGAGTTGGGCCTCTCGATCACTTTCTAGATGGCTCCTCGCGGTCCTGCTGGATTCTGGCCACTCCTCGTCATTGTCCAGCTCTATCAGGTTTGAGTTGATGTCCGTCGTTGCCTTGTTTGTCTAAGATTCCTCGCTCTGAAACCCCATGGTGGTCTTTGTCCTTTACTAGAATCTTATGTTGAATTGATATCTTCAAAAGAGTTCAAATTATGCCTCCAATACCCAGATTTCCTGACGGGTGGATCATAGCTCCACTTGTTGATGGGCTAGGGCTTGGGCCACCATGGCTTTCGTCATCTAGTACACCTCAACCAGTCTGAAGAATTTGGTGTCCCTGGTGTGGGATTGCCCCAGGTCAGGGACCCATTGCTTTGTTGCCTCCAGAATATCGTCATCCATTGTACTCTTCCTTTTCTTCCCGAATTTATCCTGAACTCTTCCCATTATATCCTTCTCCTCCGTTGATCAGAGGTTGTGGTATCTTGTTCTGGCCCCTCTAGCAGCCATGGCTACCCGACAATTGATTACTAGAGGGGATATTGACGGGATACTCCATCCCTATCTCATCTGTTTCCACGATGTGGATGTCGAAGGAGTCAACTTTTCTCCCACCGTGGATCTACGGCGCCCAATTTCCATCTTACAAAAGTTCCCTAGGGCCTCTTTTGGGGCCACCTTACCTAAATAACTCTTGGGGAATTTTACCTCCCTGGATAGCTGGCTAAGGCCAATCATAGGGCGATGGCTCCCCCCACAGACCTTCTTCCTCACAGAGAGTTGGTTCTAATTATAATGGTGATTCTTGCGGTTCCACTCAGAATGTTTCCAAAAGGGAAATTCCTTTTACTGGGGAATGGATGACCACCTCTTCTTATTACTTGGATCCTTATCATTCCTTGATTTGGTTCAGTTATTTCACACTTTACTTCCATTATTTCCCCTACTGCACCGAATCCTATGGGGTCTAGGATGATCCCTTCTTCCCATAATGTCTTCTAGAGTGGTTGGGTATGGATCGATCAATCTTCCCCCATCGATCATCCTCACACTCCAAATTTGGTTATTATGTCATCGATTCATAACTACCTCCCTTGAATTCCTATGATGGCAGGTGGGGTGCCGACCTTTCCCACCTGTTGTTAAAAATACTTGAGTCTGGCAATCCATGTGGGTCATGGTTACACCTAGGTTCCTGACATCCCACTCGAGGCATGTCCTACACCAATTTTCCTATCATGGATTTGGGTGTCGAGACAGTTAAGGCGTGTCAGGTTTTCCCTGAATTCTCCCATACCCACGTCTCTCCAATTCCATTGGGACTCCCTCTGGTCCTGCTCTATCGCCATATTTACAAGGTAGTCTGCTACTGCATTGGTCCCCCTCCTGACGCGGCTTGGGATGATCATTGATGCACCTTGGATTGTCGTAGCCACCTCTACAAGGCTCGCTTACAATCGCCAGTGGTTTGAGACTTTGTCAGGTGGGGTTCCGTTAATGAGTTTTCCCAAGGCCAAAACTAGCAGTTTGGAATCCTCTTCTACTACTATCATTGTGTATCCCTAAAGATTTTCCCATTGCAACCCTTCCAATAAAACCTCCATTTCTGCCCCATTATTGGTCATCTGTCTCGACCGGATTGTATACAGGATTATTATCTCGCCCTGGGCATTCCTAAAAAGACCTCCGGCCCCTCCAGGCCTGGGTTCCCCCTGGATGCCCCATCAAAATTTAGTTTCAGGAAGCCTTGAAGGGNGGGGGGGGGGGGAATCTGAGCCTTGCTATGGGGGCCTACGATATCCCTTCTCCCAGGATCCAAAAGGCAAGGAGGGATTCCTGATTTCTTGTCATTGAGAGGTCTTCTGGTTTCCAGGGGATTTGGGTGATGGTCTCCATGATGTTTGTTATGAGCCCTTTCCATAGCAGGTTGAGATTCAAGTCATCGTCTCTGAAAATTCTTTTGTTCCTGGTCTTCTAGACATTCTAGAGGATGAGGCCTGGAAAGAGCGTCCATGCGCGGTTTAGGATTGGATTCTAGTATGGGTTTGTTTCCTAGTCTGAAATTATCTTTGAGATGTCTTGTCTATTCCTATCTGATCTTCTAAATAGGATAATCCCTTTGTCCCATAACTCTGAAGCCAGTGGGAATGAGTTAAGGAGATGGTTGAGGTTTTCTTTTACCTTATTACGAAGCAAGTAGATCGACATACATACAAACCCTCTCTTTATTACTCTGTCCCACGTTAGAGCTCTTTTGTTTGCCACTAACCAAAGAAAGGTGGCCACTTTCGTCCATATCTGGGGGTTCCACACCTGGGACCATAATGGGTTCTTGGCCTCATTATCCAGGCTCATAGTTCCTTGGTAGGATTCTTTTATATGGAAGTTGACATCTCCTCTTTTCCCCCACCTGATGATATCTGGGCCCTTTCTGTT
>ML791305.1:26788-40840 GCA_009831015.1 Picea engelmannii
GCATAGGGGAATTGTTCTATTCTATTGGCTAGGTTTCTAGTGGGATCCAAGATTTTACACCCCCCAAGCCCTGTTGTGGGTGATCTTCCCAGTATTGAGCAACTTTCATTTTCCCAACCCTTAGCATTTTTTATTTTATGGTATGGAGCTGGTCATCCGAACTTAGGAATGGCCTTTGATCCCAAACATCTTCCAAAAAAGGGTTGATCTCCCATCATGTAATTCCTAGAAGCTCTGTGATCAGACCAACTCTTTATTTTTCCAGGCATAGTTCCAGATTGACAATCCCGATATTTCTCCTTCCATCCAGAGCCAGTCTTGAGGAGGGATGTCATTAGAATATTTCCCCTGCCAAACACGGGCCCAAAGCGCTTATAGGTTTTTGATCCACCTCCAAAATATTTTTGAATCCAAGGCATGGCTCAAATTTTGGGGATATTTAAGCCTTAAACCCCCTTGAGACTTTGGAATACACAATTTATCCCATGCCACAAGGGCCCATTTTCTTTCTCTTTTCGAGCCTCCCCATAGGAAGTTTCTCTGTAAAGCTTGATTTTTTTTGTAGATGTACTCGGGTGCTACTAAAATAGAGAACATGTAAATTTCCATTGCCATAAGGACTGAATTAATAAGAAATATTCTTCTAGGCAAGGTCGGGAATCTGTGAGTCCAACAATTTAGCCAAGTTTCCATTTTAGTTAGAAGGTCTTGTCACCCCAAGTTTTTTGACACTTTATCCAGAAGTGGAGCCCCTAAGCAGCGGGAAGGCAGAGAGGATATTTGGAACCCTAGGATTCTAGAAATTTTCCTCTGTAAGATGGTTGGGGCGTTAAAGAAAAATATGTGGGAATTTTCCAAGTTGAGTTGCATGCTTGAGGTCGAGAGGAAGATATCTAGGGATTTCTATATTGATTTGGCTTCTTGAACCGTAGGCTTCCCGAGTAGGAGGGTGTCATCAAAAAATTGAAGGTGAGTTAGCATCTCTGTGCAAGGGTCAATTTCCAACCCTTTCAGGAGACCTTCTCTCTGAGAGTGTTGCAGGATCTACCTAGACCTTCCACTAGAATAATAAAGAGGTATGGAGAAAGAGGATTTCCCTGTATTAGACCCAGGGAGGCATTAAAAGTTGGAGAGGGGGAGTTGTTTACTAGGATAGAAAAGGACATCGTGGAAAAAAGGGATATGATCTAATTTATCCAGGAGGGGTCGAAGCCAAAGGCTCCCAACACAACTTTTAGGAAGTTCCAGTTGATTATCTCATAGGCTTTGGATAAATCTAGCATAAGGAGCATCCCAGGTTTTTTGTTGGACTGCAAGGAGTGTATGGTTTCATGAGAGACTATAATACCATCCAAGATTTGTCTCCCCTCGACGAAACCCACTTGTTCAGGTGAAATGATTTCCTGAAGGATGGGTTTTAGACTTTTTGCTATGATTTTCGTTATAATTTTGTAAACAACATTGCATAAAGAAATGGGATGATACTTATTTGTAGTATTGGATTCCTTTTCCTTGGGAATTAGGGCGATAAAGGTGGAGTTGAAAGCTCGAAGAATCGAACAAGAGGATCTAGATTCCTCCATGGATTCCCACAAATCTTTTCCAATAATGCTCCAACAGGTTTCAAAGAAATTAGTTGTGAATCCATCAGGCCCTAGGTCCTTCCCCTACGACATTTCCTTCATTGTATCTTCCACCTTTAATAGGGTCACTTCCCTCATCAAACTTCTGTTGTGATCTTCAGAGACTAGTTTTGGGATGGAGTGTAATATTAGGTCTGTGGGAGCCTTTCGTTCTTGAGATGGCTCAGAGAGCATCGAGTTGAAATGATCCGTGAGGTGCTTCTCCATATCTTCATTTCCTTCAATTGTCTCTCCTACTTATTTTTTCAGGGAACAAATCCAATTATGGTTGCGGCGTTGGATAAGGGATTTATGAAATAATTTAGTATTCTTGACTCCCTCTTGAAGCCAAAGCATCCTAGATTTCTGATGGAGCATGATTTCCTCTTGTCTTTCCCTTTCATCCATTTCCTCTCTCAGGGTTGATTCCAGTTTTTGTCTCTCCAATTCAATCCCTTCCTAAATTATTTCTCATTACACTTGGTCCATATTCCTCTCCAGATCTCGTTTAGACGCTTGGATATTCCCAAATACCTCTTGATTCCATTTCTTGAGCCTCATTTTTATATGTTTCAAACTCTATTGGAGTTGATACATTTTTGTTCCATACACCTCTTAAGTTTCCCCCCTCCATTCCTTAATCTTTTGCATGAATTCTGGGTGCCCGAGTGTTGGCACAGGGCCAGACCTAGGGTTCAATGCTACAACAACGCACCAAAAAAACCCTAACTACCGACCCTTTCAACAACACCTGCAAAGCAGATGAAGTCTCACCCGAGGTAGAGGCGGGGGTGGTTGCAAGACTCAGGTGTCTGCAACCTTAGCTGGGACACAGATCTGTGATTATAACACTTAATAGAGCACTTAGCATCGTTAGTTCATCATTATCCAACCAATATCTACTCCACAGAGAAAACAAAGCATCACAACATTCACCCTGATCTAATGTATATAAACACTTAACAAAGGAATTACACCAGATCTAGCAGATTCGAGCACTAAGAAAATTCACAGACGTTAGATCTAGCATCCAGATCTATCATAAGCACAAAGCATAAACAAATCTATCTATCTATATCAAAGCAATTAGCACATAACACATAAACACATCAGAACATCGCACATAGTAGAGTAACACAGTATTTACATGGTTCACCCCCACCCTGGGGTTACATCCACCAACTCTTATTCTTTATTAGCTTCAATCAGTCATCTACACGCATAGAGCCAAAAACCCTTACTTTGCATAAGACATGAGATCTAAGTAGCCCGCTAGATCCTCCTTCCTTGCGTTACAACACAAAGCCCTCCATAGTCTCTTACAATGACTTTCACTTAGCTATGCAAGTCTCACATAGTATGCACAAAACCTTACACTTCTTGATCACACAGATCCAACTCTTAGCACTTATCTAACTTGCACAACACTTGCGCACTACTCAACTACTTCTTACATTGCCTAGCCTTCTATTTATACATACAAAATAGGCCTAAACATGGGTAAACCCATGGGTCGACATCCCATTCCCCTTACATATTCCCAAATCCCAAAAAGGACCCAAAAAGGGGCCGAGATCCTGCGATCTCTGCTTCGTCTTGCGCTCCATCTTCGACAGGCTGTCGAAGTCCCAAAATAGGTCAAATTTGACCAAGAATCCCCCAAAACTTGGTCAAGGGCCAACATACCCCCAACACTCACCTGTGACTCGTCTTGAGTCACTCTGGTCTGGCTAGTTCTGCTTCGGATGCCTCGAGCTTGGCTCGAGCTGCTTCGACTTGCTACTATGCTATGACTTCCTTTTTAGTGAACTCTTGGATGACTGCATCATTAATAGGTCCTTCTAGATGTTGTTCTACTGTATTGACAACTTGCTCTATCTCTTATCCTTGGCCTTCTACCTCTGTAAACAACTGATAGGCCTTATCTTGCGTAGGTTGGATTTTCTAAGTTATCTCCATAACTTTGCTTTGGATAGTATGGATTTGCTTTTGTGCAGTGCGTTGCTCTTGGGAGTGCTTCATTCTTTCCACAGCTGACAGGGACTTCAACTGCGCCTGTATCTTTTCGGTTTGGTACTTTGCCTCTTGGATTTGCGACTCCAGTGCTCTTAATTCTATACTCTCAGTGAGTCGCTCATATGTAAGGGCATTGCGATCAGTGAGTTTCTTACATTCCAGGGTAAGAGCCTTGAGCCTTTCAATTGTGCTCCTGACAATTGCTTCCCTTTGGTATATTACATCTTGAGGGGTCTCGGGTACTGCGCGTAGCTCCAAATCTGCTATGCGTTGTTGTAGCTATTGGATCACTTCTTCAAGTTTCGCTACTTGTTGTGGAACTTGCTCTTCAGCCTTTACTTGTACGACTGTCACATATCGAAGTTCTGTGTTGACCATTTCCTTTACTTTGAGTTGCTCTGCGAGCAACTGTTTCTTTTCTTGCTATAGCTGGGATTTTTCTTCATCAAACTTCGCTTGGAGAGAAAGATTTTCCCATTCTGCAGTACTGTGTTGCTCTACAAGGACTCCCTGTACTTGTGTCAAAGCCTGGGTGGCTTGTGCTGTTTCTTCTTACGCTCGGCAAAGATGAGCTTCGACTGTATCAACTAGGTGGTGGAGTTAAGCTGGCTCATCTCCCAATCCTAGTTCCCCTGGCGCAGTGGAGACTGCGCGGCTGGACTGTAGGGCCTGCTGTACCCCTCAGAGTTTAGTCTCAATTCGATCATACATCTCTTCTTGCTTTGCTCCTTATTTCTCTACTATTTCCAGTGAAGCATCGTTCAGGGCTGCTACGAGGAAGTTGAAGTCATTAGAGGTGAGGATGGTCTACATCTTGGTCACGGTGGTCTTTGATTTCTTCCGGGAGGAAGGTTTCAGAGGTGAACCTTTCCTCTTCTTTAGGTGATCAACCTCGTCATCTTGCTGTTGTTCGACCTCTTTGTCATTTAAGTCTTCACCATAACCTCCTTGATTTGGTGAGATGGAAGCAGTATTCATGTATGCACTGTCTAAATTATAAACCTCTTCAGTCTTCTTTGTCATGCTAGGTCTGGGTGTATTCTGCGCAGTTTCTGGGCTGTCGATGTCGGATATCTCCGCAAGGTCTTCTGGAATGAGGAGGTCTGCCAACCATTCCTTGGTGATCTCCTCCAAGTCCTCCTCCGTTAGCTTATATTAGGATTGGAGCTATTGCTTGTGTTTGTCAGCCGAGCTATGATGTAAATAAAATGTCGGTGTGCACTGAACTTCATCAAGGGCCTGAACCGATGTAGAGTGTTTGGAGTGATGCGAGGCTCGGACTTGATGGTTATCTTCAGCTGGTTGTAATAGGTATGAAAAACATCATTGGACTTCCATTGTTTATTCATATCGCTTGAGTAACATATTGTACTGAACTTCGCGACCAATGGTTTGAGAGGCTCGATGTCGAGGAAGGTCGCACCTTCTGACATCTCCTAAGCAACAAAAGCGATCAGGATAAATAGCCAGCTGAAATGAAATTCATGCCATTTATCCTGGGCTTCTCTATAGTCGAGTTCTAATTGGTTTACTAGGTACTTCTCCCAATTCATCTGAAGTCCTTTTGTGCACTTCCCTGCAAGGTCGACTACAAAACCAGTGACTTGGGTAGGTCGGTTCTTCCATAATAACTTCCCTGCAATTAATTGACAGGAGAGGCACACTGGGCCACTCTGGATAGAGGCTACCTTGTAGCCTCATGTTCCTTTCTCGACATTGCCATAAGTGTCTTTGATCCATTGTGCTAGAGCGCGATCCATGGATTTCCCAGGGTAAAAATATTGTGGATCAGGTCCTTTCATGCTTAATCCTGTGATTTGATGGATCAATGTCAGATCAACTGTTATGCAGTAGTTTAGCCACAAGTAACCTCCATGGTAACAAGACAATAATATATTGACACATGCATTTACCTCCTGGTGTCGTCCGAAGTGAGGAATCTTCATGACGTTGAGTAGTGTGGACTGCATGAGGTTCATAGTCCATGACTGGGGGATTATCTTTGAATTTTTCCCCTTGGTTCTGGTGAGGTACTTATGTGGGGAAAGCATGTTATAGGCTTTGCGATCTCCCAAGTTGAAGTCGCTAAACTTCAAGGTTGCAATCTTATCTTGGTATATTCGAACTGCGCGTATCCCCTTTGGGAGGTACGCAGTGACCAAAGTGTAGTCGAAATCTCTAGGCACGCTGTCTCGATTTATTGTTCCGCTCAGAGGTGGTAGATAGGTGGGTAAGATGGTCGGGATCAATTTAGCATTCACTAGATCATCCCTGTGCTTGGTTCACTTTTCATCAGATGGCCGGTATAGTCTGGCTCTGTGAGTAGTGGATGGAGAGGTTGGCAGTCCTCTCATGGATGTTGCTTGTATACCCGTGGACATCGACATGACTCTTTTAGTCATGAGGTCGATCAAAACTTCTTCAACAACTTTCTCTGCAGCGCTCAATTTGTCCGACATACACACTCAGGGTTAACGATCTTGGGTTCGGGGAATAACTTAGACATTGTAATGGGATAGACAACAAGAGTGCGATGATCACTGTATAAACTCGACTGAGTCTGCGGGCTCGAATTCTCAATTGGAAAAAGTGTTCTCGGTGCACGACGCGGTGGGATAAATAGGTAACTCATCAATGGGTCGCTTGCAATGGATATGAAGCCTTCATTAACTCTGTTATGTCCGTTATGGCACGGTCCCAATGGTCAGATGGTGAGCTGGCTGTCCATAAATGGCTTTCTATCCATTTGGAGCATTGATGTAATGATTATAATGTCCCCAACGACTATATTGCTTCGTCATGGCGAAGTGCCATGTGTCACTGTTCTGATATCCCGATGAAGCTCCAATTTTGCAATTTTTCCTTCTGTGAGGTTCCCTCTGGAATCTTCTGCAACTTGTCGATCTTAGATATCTTCTTACTTATATTTCTAGCCTTCTTTCTAGTGAGTTTCATCTCGGTGTGCCTTTTTCCATTTTGATCCTTAGCTTCTTTTGGCATAGTTACTTCGCACTGTTGAGATTCCTTCCTAAGATTCAAGGGTAACCCTTCTTCTTCATCTAGGATAGGTACTTCAATCTTCAGTGGTTCTTCTAATGTTCTTGCAACTTCAACATCCAAGTTTCTGGTGTTAAGTAGCTTTGATTTGTTCTTCTGTTCTTCAATCAAGTGTGCGATCCTTCTAGTCATGAATTATTTTAACTCTTGCTTCTTCTGATCTAAAACTTATTCTTCTTCTTTCCTCCTGGCTTGATTTCTTTCAATCCAAGGTTTTCCTAGAAGCATGGTAAATGGGGCGTTGTTCTCATTCAATTTAACAATATCAAAATCTTCCTCTGTCGAAGCTCCATTGGCATTCATAGGTATCTGGGTGAGTTTTCCACATAGGTTTATCAACTTTCCTTTGAGTAGTCTTATTCCTCCTAGTGAAGGAATCATAGTAGGATTCCCTATAGCTTCCCATGTTCTCTCTCTCATGATATTCACTCGTGTTTCCTCATCCAAAACACAGTCAATGTTGAAGTCTCCCTATTCTTTCTTCAAGGCATTCTTTTTCTTTGAAGATCGTTGACATGTTGGTGGTCATTCATGGTTTCTCTTATCTGTAGCAATACTCTCTCTGATTCTTTCTGGGGTTCTGTCATAATCTTAGTTTCTGGATCTGCCTTAGGGTTTTCTTGATTCATATTCATTTTTTCAGCCTTAGAAATCATTCTAGGGCAATCCAACACTTCATGGTCCATAACTTTACAACAAAGACAACTAGGTCTTCTCCCAGGGAATTCCTTAGCAAGATGTCCGGGTTTTTTGCAACTGTAACAAAGGGTTAGTATTCTCTTTCATTTAAATGATCTCCAACCTTCCCTGTAATGCACACTAGGATCATGGTAGCTAACCTACAAAAAATTCTTTCTAGGATCTTGCATACACTTATTAGTCCAAATATCCTTTCTATGCATAGGTATAACATATTTTTCACTATTCTTATCAGATCTATTCATATCAAATCTTCTTTCATCTATTAATACCCTAGTTTTCAAGCAATGATAGAATCTATCAAACATACCTAGATTCATACTTTTGAAACTAAAATTTCCACTAATCTTACTTCTACAGAGCACAAAGCTTTCAGATCTAGAACTTTTTCACAATTATTACCTTTATCAGAAAACATAGCTTTCATATCTTACCTCTTTTAATCAAGAATTGTCACTTTTACCTTTCTTAGGGAACAAAGCTTTCAGATCTTACCTCTTTTATTCAGATCAGACTTCTTTTCCTTAGCACAACGCTTTCCAAACTAGTAGAGTACTGCACACTAGAGCAATAGATCTACGCACAAAGCTTTCACAATTTTAGGTCGGATCTTTTCACAAAGATTCTTCTTCCTCAGTTCCCAGCAATCACAGTTTCAGGTCCCGCCAACGGAACCATTTGTTGGCACAGGGGCAGACCTAGGGTTCAACGCTACAACAACACACCAACAAAATCCTAACAACTAGCCCTTTCGACAACACCTACGAAGCAGATGAAGTCTCACCCGAGGTAGAGGTAGGGGTGGTTGTAGGACTTAGGTGTTTGCAACCTTAGCTAGGACACAAATATGTGATTATAACACTTAATAGAGCACTTAGCACCGCTAGCTCATCATTATCCAACCAATATCTACTCCGTAGAGAAAACAAAGCATCACAACATTCACCCTGATCTAATGTATATAAGCACTTAGCAAAGGAATTAGACTAGATCTAGCAGATTTGAGCACTAAGAAAATTCATAGACGTCAGATATAGAATCCAAATTTATCATAAGAACAAAGCATAAACAGATCTATCTATCTATATCAAAGCACTTAACACATAACACATAAACACATCAGAACATTGCACATAGCAGAGTAACAAAGTATTTACATGGTTCACCCCCACCCTGGGGCTACATCCACCAACTCTTCTTCTTTATTAGCTTCAATCGGTCATCTACATGCACAGAGCCAAAAACCCTTACTTCGCATAAGAAATGAGATTTGCACAGCCCGCTAGATCCTCCTTCCTTGAGTTACAACACAAAGCCCTCCATAGTCTCTTACATGACTTGCACTTAGCTCTGCAAGTCTCACATAGTATGCACAAAGCCTTACACTTCTTGATCACACAGATCCAACTCTTATCACTTAGCCAACTTGCACAACACTTGTGCACTACTCAACTACTTCTTACAATGCCTAACCTTCTATTTATACATACAAAATAGGCCTAAACATGGGTAAACCCATGGGCGGACATCCCATTCCCGTTACATATTCCCAAATTCCCAAAAGGACCCAAAAAGGGGTTGAGATCCTGTGATCTCTGCTTCGTCTTGTGCTCCATCTTCGACAGGCTGTCGAAGTCCCAAAATAGGTCAACTTTGACCAAGAATCTCCCAAAACTTGGTCAAGGGAAAACACCGGGCCAAAAAATTTCAAATCTGAAGGGCTTCGGGCAAGACTCAATCCCATCCAGCTATCTTAGCAATATTGGCCAATGATATGAACCATATATAGGTCTGATCTCCCCTCCTAGTGCCTTCTTTTGTCTGAACAAGGATTTTGAGACCAGAAATTTGTTTAGCCTTTCAGGTATGTGATGTCTCCCTCCTCTCCTATTGCTCCAAGTAAATCTACCATCTAAAGGGATTATGTCTATTATCCGTAGTTGGTCTATGAGACCCTTGAACACTTGGACCTCTAGGCTAAGACGTCAGATGCCTCCTTTCTTATCTTCCAGGGAGGTTATCATGTTGAAATCCCCCCCTACGATCCAAGGTTGGTCGTTCAAGCTCACGCCTATCGCTTGAATCTCACTTATGAACTCCCTCTTGTCCCTTGGATCTTGGGGGCCATAGACCTACGATATTATTCCTTGATCCGTAGTCCCTATTAATTTATAGGATATTGTTATTATTCATCTTATTTATCATCTCCACTCTGATTTTATTCGGCTTCACAGGAATGTTAGACCTCTAGAGCCCCCCTCCGCTTTGGAGCAGATGAACTTGCAAGATTTCCATATTCTCCTTGCTATAGATTCCATACTTTTCTTATTCCATTTAGTTTCTTGCAACATATGTAACTATGTCCATATTTTCTTATTTCTACCTATTTCTCAGAATTCTGTGTTTTGAAACACCATTTAGACCCCAAATGTTCCATGAAATAATCTCCATAATTAAATTTTAGTTTGAGGGAGGAAATACTTGTCTAGTAGTTCCACTACCTGGCTGGAGTCTATAAGAAGAGCTTGTTGGGACCTTCGTTTTGATAAATAGAAGTTGCACAAGTTATGTTGTAACTTCATTTTGGTGAACAGAAGTTGTGCAAGTTGTTGAAGATCTGGATAATGGACTAAAGGGAAGAAACAGAAAATGGTTGGAAGGACAACGCAATATCAATTTTGAGGAAAGAAGTTGCAACAAGATCAAGATGAAGAGAGAACTCTCGGGTTCTCAACCAACAAACTCAAGATTGGATTATATATATATGAGACTGATATGATTGTAAAAGGTTGTTGCTGTTACGGTATATGTTAGTAAGGTTGGGCTGGGATTGTCGTGGTTGCTAAAGTCATTGTTCCTATATTCATGTTGTTAGCTTAGCTGAGTCTTGAGATCTGGGTAAGAACCAGACTATCAATGTAATAGAATTTTGTATTATTGTAGAGTTGGAAAGAGTAAGGGACCAAGATAACCTTGTCTCATACTTGTTGGGAAGAATCCTTTGATTACTTGTATATGCGACTCAAGCTGTGAGAAGAACTTGATATGTTAATACAATTGGGGACCCGAATTTTGAATATATCCTAGATATTTAGTATTCAAAATCTATTGAATGTTACTCTATAATTATCTTTGTGTCTAATACACTTAATTGGTTATAACATGCTTATGAATAACATCACAACTCTATTTTCTTCATTCTCAGTTAGGAAATGTTCATATCTGCTACATGCTTAATCTATCTTACGTAACACTGACCTGAATCTTGATACCTCAGAGATTTGTCTAAGTGTTCTCCTTACCCTTCCCTCTCTTTCTTGTCTCGGTTTCACTTCGGGTGAGACTTCTTCCCTCCAGGGAATAAGAAAATGCCAGTTCTCTAGACTACTTCAGTACCTTTTGTTGGTAACTTGAGAAGGACCCTGGTATGATCACTTTTGCGCCAACAAAATGGTTTCGTTGCCGGGACCTGTGTTTTAAAAGGGAACCTGTGAGGAGAATGCTTCCGCAACTATATAGATATGATATTCGGCAATGGTGGGAATGAAATTGTGATGCCTTTTTATGGAAGGAAGTGGAGTTGCGAGGTAAAAGCAAGAAGGATACAAGAGATTCTGTCTTTTATTCATAAAGATCGAGTGACCAGTATGAGATATTCTGGGTAAAATTACGGGAAGAATTATTACATTGGATAGATCAACTACAAGAAGCTCCAGAATTCCAAGAATGTGTCAAGAAGACATGTACTTGGGATATAGAGAAGCAAAACACTTCATCAGCTGGATCTTCAAATTATGCAAGTAGTTGATTTTTGGGTCAATACGACTTTGGAGGGATATATCAATGAATTCACAATTGAAAATCACCAATATTTTTCACGGGCGGAATAAATTTTCAAGAAAGGTGGACGGGGGATACTGTTGAGCGAAATTTCCCTGTGGATCCAATTATTCTTGATGGAGGAGGGGATGATAGCTACTCCCTCGAATGAGATGGCAACCTAAGCACCTACCATTGGGGTAGGGTGATTGTGGGGGTAGGATCATGACTTGAGAAGCGGGAAAGAGTTCTTTGACATATGGGGGAAGATTAAGAAAAGAGTGCAAGAAATGAGCGATCCTTAAGGAGAGACACCATAATTGAGAAGTGGTGGCACAGAAAGGTAAAGAAAGAAATGAAGCAGTCCGAGGTGTTGCGGAAAGAAATCGAATCAAGAGGAACAAATGAAAGAAAGAAGGAAGAGTTCGGGAAGGTAAGAAGAAAAGAAAGTATGGCTAGTCTAAGAATACAGTAGAGAGAAGCGTTGAAAGGAAGAATTCCCTAGGTGGGTGGATGAGAAGAAGAGTGTGTAGAAGCAAGGGAAGACGAAGTAGGTTTGGACCTTGCAGGAGACCAAGAATATTCAACCTCGATATCAGGAAACATCAATAGTCAGGGAGAGAAGGTTGCTCAAGAGGAAGAAAACGAGACCCCACAAATCAAAGGAACCCTCCCATAAGTTATTGGAACCAGCCCCGAATCACCCATCCCCCATGTGTGCTCTATACCTGTGGTAAATTATACATCGCCTAATTATGTTATTTCTATTCCATCACATCCAGTTAGTTAGAATCAATCTGTAAGTGTAAACACTGGGAGGATATTGGGATCCACATGCATATCACAACCAAGACTGTCAGGTTTCATTCTAATAGGAACAATGAGACCCACAATGGATGAAAATATGGGAGGATCGATCGCTCGATACCTAGAATTCGGGGGAAAAGGGGACGATGATGTAGAGAAACATTGGTTCTTATGTGAAACCATTTGGAGGTCCAGAGGGACTCTCGATGAAAACAAGTTAGTAGAGTTTCATACTACCTTGAGGGGTCATGCTCTCAAATGGTACATGAAGGCTATTGAACCAAGAGTGCAAGGAAAATAATTCACCCTTGGTCAAGTTCGTTTGAAGTTCATTGGCAAATTCAAACTACCTCAGTCAGAGCAACAAGCTCTCTTTGAGTTGCGGGAGATTCAACAAAAGGAAGGAGAATCTGCCTAGGAGTACAACCAGAAGTTTAAATATGCTATTGGGAGGTTAGCGCATCCAATTCATGAAGAACACCAGAGGGAATGGTACATCCAAGGATTGCTACCTCTGACGATAATTCCTTTAATGCAACAACAAATAACCACCTTAACATATGCCTTGGAACAATTGATGAAGATCGAAGCCATGACAGGTTATCGAGGGAATCTAAGGATGACTAGGCCTCGAATAGATGCAAATTTGTCACAAATTCAGGGAAAAATATTGGCTCTAACAGAGAAGATTCAAGAATTAACCATACCAAGACCAAGGCGACCTCAGGTCTGGTGCAAAGGATGTTACACAAAAGGGCATATGGAAAATGAGTGTTCGTGCATGAGGGGAATGGGACCTCCTCACAATCCAATGGGACCCTCTCCATACACAACAAGAGGAGTTGCATAGGTATCTGTGACTCCACCATTCCATACACCATGACTATACAATACTTTCCCAGGTGCTCAACCATCTCAGTCAACTGAGTATTATGAGATTTTTCGAACACACGGGCATGCACCGAGGCAATTTCCTATTATGAAGAAGTACGTGATTGCACCCAATACAATACATTGTGAGTTTTACACATCTATGACCCATGCTACAAATCAATTTAGAGCACTGGACGCGCTTGCTGATAGATTAGATCGGACAACATTCAGAATAAATGAAACCCCCCAAGGACCTAGAAGAGGCCAGGGAGGTGGATTCAGAGGAGGAATAAATGGAGGAAGAGGGTCAAGCCGATGTTACAACTGCAACAAACATGGTCACTTGGCCAGAGACTACCCTCACCCAAGAATTCCATGGTGCTCTCACTGCAGGAATAATGGGCATGCAACTAAATACTGCCCATAACTGATCGCAAAATGGGAGGATCGGGGTCGTCAACTGTTAAATTTTTAATTAAAATGAAGTACCAAGGCAAGTGTTTCTCTTCCCTAGGCGTCTAAGGGGAGAAATTGCCGAATGTGGGTCTTAGTCAAATTAATTTGTGAGATGCAAATTAAAAGATAACTTTATGATTAAAGTGAGGGTGAGTGAAGAGACACCAAATCTCAGCCACCCATCTAATCTAATCTCAACCGTTATATTAGAAAACTCCTCACCTTCCCTCATGAGGTCGACTAAGGCAAGAAGGCACACCCATTCTTGGGTAAGAAGCAGCAACAGTCTTGTTGAGAGAGCAAGAGGTTCTTGGTGAGATGCTAAGAACAAGGAAGTTGAAGCATTCTTGTTGAGAGAACAAGAGGAGCTCAAGAATTCTTGTTGAGAGAACAAGAGAGAGCAAGAGAGAGGTCGAGATGAAGAAAAGAGACAACAACTGCAATTTCTGGGAGTATTGGCATGCATTCCAAGGCTGCCGAATAACATTGAGTGGCACAAAAATTGAATCTTAGCAGAGTTTTGGCACGGATTTCGTGACAGTCCGTACAACATTAATTGCCGTACAGTTGTACGAATTTCTGGTTCAGAAATTGAGGAGCAAAGCTACAGGAATGTCCAGATAAGTTTGTGTAAATATCTGAAGATGAATATGCTGTAAAAGAATTTCTCAAAAGCTCATAAATAATACAAAGCCCTCTCTAA
>ML791305.1:62011-84159 GCA_009831015.1 Picea engelmannii
AATTGACTAAAATATTCGCCAAAAAATTATATATACATTTTATATTATTGATAAAATAGCCTTCAATTTTTCCTATGTATCATGGGGATTCACCCATTTATTATACATATAAATTTAGGGGGGGTTCTTAAAATCACCCCTGACCCAGAGAATACAAAGAAGAAAGGTGTGAACAGGAAAATAATTTAGGTTAGAATCCCAACTAGATGATTTTGAAATCAAAGATGTCGTGTTGGATTTGGGATCCGATGTCAACATCCTACCCAAAAGAGCTGGGAAGCTTTGGAAAACCTCAGTTAGTATATTCCCCTATCCAGTTGAGAATGGAAAACGAGTACTGCATTTTCCCAGTAGGAAGGATAGAAAATGTGGAAATAGATGTTATGGGAGTTAAAACCACAACCGATTTTGAGGTAATTGAAATCGTGGGAGATAAGGATCCCTACCCTGCTTTACTCAGAATTGATTGGGCATATGACAACTATGCTATCATTGATATAAAGAGGGACACCATGACGTTTGAAGCAGTTGGGATAAAAGTAGTTCAACCCTTAGATTCATGTTTAGGGCCTATATATATTGAACCAATGGACCCCAATATGGAGTCAGATTCTCTTGCCCAATTATACACCATAACATCATGAACAAGACCAGATTACATAAATCCCACTGCAGATGGATCAATAAGTTGGAGAAGCATACAGTCTACTGACGAGGATTTAGAATTATCATTTGACAGTTGGAAACAGGGTTCATACAAACGATTCTCAAGACGATGCACAACTATCAAAGCAACGAGATGGATTGGAACCGAGGTCAGAGAACACTTGACATATGATGGTACCACAGAGGTACACAATTTTCTTGCCCGCATGGAAGAGGAAATAACGATGGATCAAAGGATATTTGTTCTTGACATAGCCTTGCAAGATACCCCGCTAGATGGTGGGCCACCCATAAAGCCTTGATTATGGAGTGGGAGGAAGCAAAAAAATCCATCATATGTTTGTTCCAAAGTTGGGATTAGCTGAAAGAAGAGATGAATATAGATTTTCAAGATACACAATTGTTCGATGGATGATCTAACCCTAAAGTGAATATTGAGCATTGCTTAAAGTAGTGGAGATTTTCGGAAGTACCCCCTCACCTATGGGTTCAATTATTTCTCCATTCACTGGGTCCAATCCCAAAATCCTGGTATATACATGAGGAGACCAAAAGACAAACAAACTATTGGCAGACCTTACAAGACCAATTTTGCAAGTACTTCTCCTTTACAAGTAAGTATATTGAGCTGAACACAGTCCTTCAAAGAATCAAGGAAATTATTTTTACTGACATTTGGAAAAGGAGACCAAGTCCAATAGTATGTGCTGACCATGTTCATTTGCTTCAGTCTAGTTTGGGTCTTGAAACTGATAAGATACATGTACCTTGTTGTAAAGTTGAGAAAACCCTGGAAAAACCTGATGACTTAGAGGAGCTTAGAAACTTAACCATTAAAGAAATGGAAGGTAGTAGAGAGATTCAGGATACTATACCTAATCACACATGTAGCTCATATAACCATCCACTAAAGTTGCGGAAATTTAATATAGGGAGTACAAAGTATCCTAAGATATCTTCTATAGGAGATTACTGGGATGAGTGAACTATGAATGAAGTACACAGCCTGTTGCAAGAGTATGAGGACTTGTTTCCGAAAATGTTCTTAGAACTGAAAGGTATAAAAGGAGCCATGGGAGAAATGAAAATCGAGTTGAAGCTCGGGTCAAGACTTGTGAAGCACAAACCATACTGACTTAATCCTAGAATAAAAGAGAAGATTAAGAAGGAAGTGGACAAAATGCTTGCGGTAGGACTTATTTTCCCAATCGAAGAAGAAAAATGGATTAGTCCCATAGTTATCCAGAGTAAGAAAGATACATAAGACATTTGGGTCTATGTGGACTACAAAATTCTAAATTTTGCATGTGTTCATGATTCGTTTCCAACACCTTTTAGTGACGAAGAGTTATATCAGGTTGCGGGAAAATAATCTTATTCTTTTACAGATGGATTTTCAGGATATCACCAAGTCATAATCACAGAGGAAGACAAGAAGAAGACCACATTCATAACTGAATGGGGATCATTCACATACAACGTAATTCCCTTTGGCTTAAAGAATTCCCTTGTAGTTTTCTCTCGGATTGTGATAACAACATTTCGAGAGTTCATCCACAAGTTTGTAGAAGTCTGCATGGATGATTGGACAATATACAACCTATTAAAATACCATGTAGGGCTACTCCAGTTAATGTTTGATCAATGTCGTGAATTGTAGATATCTCTGAATCTAAGGAAGTGCATTTTCTGTGTACCACACGGTAATCTGTTAGGACATATTATATGCAGAGAAGGAGTCCTGGTAGACCCAACTAAAGTTGTGGTCATTCTGAACATGTTGCCACCTACAGGTGCTAAACTGTTGCACTCTACTTTGGGACATATAGGATATTACCACAGGTTCATCAGAAGATATGCAACTATCACTGCACCTCTAGAGAAATTGCTGAAGAAGTCCAAACTATTTCGATGGACACTAGAATGTGACATTAAAGCATTCGACATTCACAAAGAAAAACCAAGTACTTCACCTAACTTGATATTTCCCAATTGGGAAATTGAATTCCATGTACATGTGGATGCATCAGGCATTTCCCTGGGAGCCATTTTAATGCAACCAGGGGAAGGAAATATGGACCAAAAGCGCTTTCTCCGTGGGCCAGGCTCCCATGAATTTACGAATGAGAGTGTGGTACGTCATATATTGGATGTAGTCTCTTACCAGTGGGGAGGTGAACTCATACCTCGAGTTCTCCATTGCCTTATCCAAACACCCATTCTTTAATTTCTTGTCGGTTGGTTTTCTCGTACCTGTTCCATGTGTATATGGGTCATCTTTTTGTTTGGTTCCCTCTGATTCATCCATGGGGGCTTCATTTGGCGGCTTGCTACTGCCTCCTACTACCGTGTGCTTGAATAGTTTTTTTTTCTCCTTTTCTTTGGCCGCTTCTACTGCAGCATCCAAATCCTCCACCCCTATTTCACCTACTAACCTTGATTCCTTACTTTTTACCCTAACCAACTGCACTTGCCTTCAAACCCTAAATTGCTCCTCCTTCTTGCTCCATCACTCTCCCCACTTTTTACCATTTTTAATCACAATATGCAAGCATTTAAGATATCGACAATTTATCACTTATGATTGCATTCAATATACCATAAATATATAACCACAAATACACAATACACAAATTTTTTACATGGAAATCAAAATTGGAGAAAAGAACATAATGCTTTCTTATATATAAGAAGATCACATTCATAGGAAACACCAATTTCCAAAAATATCCAGCACCTACTGGAAGGAGGCACCAACACCCAGTTTACAGGTTCCAACTTGAAGGAAGCTACAACTCCCTAAATTCTCCAGCTCCAACTGGAAGGAGGCTCCAACCCATTAATTTACAAGCTCAAACTTGAATGAAGCTACAACTCCCTTTCCTTGTCCCTTCCTTCCTCCCTTAAATATAAATAAGATAATCAACCTATCACCATTGCTGTCACTGATATTGATATTTCATCATCATCAAAATTGATACAACAACATAAAACTCATTCCAAGATCATTAAGAATATCCTCCAAATCATGTGCTCAAAATCACGATGATATGCATCAAACCATGTGCCAAGACATCCAATATGTGCCTCAAAGAATATACCATGCCTCAAAGCATATAACCAAATTGTGCCTCAAACATGTGCCAAATTATCCAAGATGTACCTCAACCATATGCCAATACCTTCAAGATATGTCTCAAGCCTATGCCATAACCTTCAAAATACAATCCTCAAAATATATAGAATAACACACCTTTCAACATGTGAACAACTTGGTGCATGAGATATCAGATATTGAGACCTTCCTCAACTTCAAAATCAAGAAGAATACCTCCCTCATAACTTTCCTCATCCTCGTGGGACAAGACCGAGCAATAGGGGAGGCCTCGCGTGATGATACTAGGAAAACCAGTGTGGGCCTCACAGGACACCCTATGCTTGACCCATGGGGGTCTGCTCAATTAGAGGTTTCTAAAATCCCTTCTCTAATCTGCGGCTCCGAGCACTCCCTCTTTCACACAACTCTACTACTTTACTTTCTCTAAGAAATCACATTCTTGCATGGTGAATAAATGAGAGGTTCTTGATGTGTATTTATACCCTTCCAAGTAACTTCTTTACTTTATCTTTGAGCTGACCTGCAAGTTCTTATTTGCAACAACTTTTATCCTTTAATTAATTTTGGGACCAACTTGTAACTTCTTGTCCTTAGATCTAGGGATTTTTCACTTCCTTTGGGGCTTCATCTTTAAGAGGGCATAACTTATCAACCATGAGGAACCAAGTGCTGTGCCACCTACCATTGGAAACAACTTGACAATGACTATCAATACAATGAGTTGTTGCATCTATTTGTAATGTCCTTCACTATATTTTTCCTCAATCAACTTCAGGCTTCGTGACCACACCTTCGAGGATTCTTAACTACTTAACCACTTAACCATACTTCTAGGGATTCTTGTATACTTCTTCAAAGCATATTATCGTGAGGGCCATGCTTAAAGATACGCCATAAGGGGACCACTTTGGAGACTTCTTCAAATAAAACCATCACTTCTAGAGACTTCTGGTCTTTTTCTAGGGTTGACATCAATGACAACCAATTTTCCAACAATCTCCCCCTTTGGCATTGATGGAAACACTCATACTCCCCCTGTGATCATTGATCCTCCTGTCTTCATGCTTTCTCCCCCTATATTCATTATTTTGTTCTTTCTCTCCCCCTTTGATATCAATGGCAAAGGGTAACTCCCCCTGACAATCTCTCTCCCTCTGTCTTCTTTGCAAGATGTTGTGTAGATCATAGTGGGGCAGAAACTACTCCAAGTTTTTGTCAAAGATACTCAAATGTATCTCTTGGGAGAGGTTTGGTGAAGATATATGAAATCTATTATTTTGTCCTAATGTACTCCAACTTGATATTATTTTCTGTGACTTGTTCCCGTAGAAAGTGGAACTTAATCAGAATAGGTTTGGTCTTGGAATGCATCAATAGATTATTGGATATACTTATAACATTGATATTGTCACGGAATATCGAAATAGGCTAGTCATATTCTACTTGTATGCCTTGTAGGGTTTTCTTCATCCAGAGGACTTGAGTACAACATGTTGGTGTTGCCATATATTCTGCTTCTTCCATTGACAAGGATATTGAGGACGACTTCTTACTTAACCAGGACACTGGATAATCACCCAAGTAGAAGGATGCCCCACTGGTACTTATTCTATCATCAATCCTTCCTACCCAATCCACATCTGTGTACGTGACCATATTCAGCTCATTCCCTTTTAGATACAACAATCCAAATTCTGTTGTTCCTTTGAGATATATGAAGATCCTCTTTACTGCCATAACATGAGTTCCCTTTGGTGCTGCTTGAAATCTTGCAACCTGTCCAACTGGTTGCATCACATCTGGTCTTGAGGCTATCACATAGAGTAGGCTTCCAATCATCGATCTATAGAGTCTCTAATATGCTTCCTTATATTTATCATATTTTCTCAACTTGCAACCAATCACCATAGGTGTACTTACGGGTTTGCAATCTTCCATTCCAAACTTCTTCAACATTTATTTTATGTACTTGGTTTGGGAAATGAAAATACCTTCATCTAGTTGAGATATCTGGAGTCCCAAAAACAAAGTCAACTCACCAAGTAAGGACATTTCAAACTCATTTTTCATGTCTTTAGCAAATTTCTTACTCACCTTGTCATCATCACTTTCAAAGATGATGTCATCCACATATACTTCAATGATAAGTATGTTGTCCCGATCCACACTTATGTAGAGATTACTATCTACATTTCCCTTTCTGAATCCTTGTTGTTGTAAGTACTAGTCCAGTCTTGAATACTAGGCTATAGGGGATTGCTCGAGTCCATACAAACTTTTCTTCAATATACAAACATGATCTTCCTTTTTTGATAGTAAGAACCCTTATGGATGTTCTATGTAGACCTCTTCTTCTAATTCTCCATTTATAAATGTTGATTTTACATCCATATGATATACTCTAATCCTTTTGGAACATGCATAGGCCAAGATCATTCCGATTACTTCCATTATGGAAACATGAGCAAATTTTTCTTCAAAATCTACTCCTTCAACTTGAGCATATCCTGTGCATACTATCCTTTCCTTGTTTCTAAATTCCGATTACTTGTCCATCTTTGTTTAGTTTATTTTTGAACACCAATTTTGTACCAATCACATTTTTGTCCTTAGGTCTTGGAACCAGTTCCCATGTCTCATTCTTCTCTATTTGATTCAATTTTTCTTCCATGGTCTTGATCCAATTTTCATCATTGTTGGCTTCCTCAAAGCTACTTGGTTCTAAATTTTGATTACTTGTCCATCCTTGTTTAGTTTATTTTTGAAAACCCATTTTGTACCAATCACATTTTTGTCCTTAGGTCTTGGAACCAGTTCCCATGTCTCATTCTTTTCTATTTGATTCAATTCTTCTTCCATGGTATTGATCCAGAGTTCATCATTGTTGGCTTCCTCAAAGATACTTGGTTCTAAATTCCAATTACTTTTCCATCTTTGTTTAGTTTAATTTTGAACACCCATTTTGTACAAAACACATTTTTGTCCTTAGGTCTTGGAACCGGTTCCCATGTCTCATTCTTCTTTATTTGATTCAATTCTTCTTCCATGGTCTTGATCCAATGTTCATCATTGTTGGCTTCCTCAAAGCTACTTGGTTCAACTATGGATAACAGTTCTAGATGTCTTTGTTATGGTGTATGTGCCCGTCTGCTTCCTCTGCTTTCTATTCTTGCATTTTTATCTCCAATAATGTTTTCTAGAGGATGATTGTTTCGAACTCGAGGGTTAGGTGTTTTAGATGGTGTCTAGAAATCTTGTTGATTGTCTTATGTTTCATCTTTCTGTGGTTTTTTCTACTTCTCTTTTGTTTCTTCCTCTACTTCTTCTTCCTTTAGTTCTTCTTCTGCTTCCTGCTTCTTTGAATTTCAACTTTATTCTCTGGTCTTCAACACATTTGTTTCATCAATCTTTACATTGATGCTTACCACTATTTTGTTGAGTCTTAAGTTGTAGCATTTGTATGCTTTTCTTTTTCTTGATTAACCAATCAATATGCATTTATCAACCCGAGAGTCAAATTTTCCAATCTCGTTATCTTCTCTTTTTATGTAACATTTGCTTCCAAACACTCTAAAGTGCTTGACTTTCATCGGTCTTCCCTTCCACAATTCATATGGAGTCTTGTTATTGTTACTTCTAAGCATTCCTTTGTTCAAGATATGAACGACTATATATACTTCTTGTACCCAAAAGATATCACCCAACTTGGAATATTTCAACATGGTTCTAGCCATTTCCTATACAAATCTTCTCTTCCTTTCAATGACTCCATTTTTCTGAAGTGTCCTAGCTGTTGAAAATTGCCTTTTTATTCGATGTTCTTCACAAAAGTTCATGAATTATTTTGATGTGAACTCACCTCCATTGTCTGACCTTAAGCACTTGATTTTCAAATCAGTCTCGTTTTCAATCGTCTCTATGAATATCTTGAAACATTCAAATTCCTCTAACTTTTTCTTAAGAAAACAAACTCCGATCATTCTTGTATAATCATCAATAAGTAGCATGAAGTATTGTTTTCCATTCAACCCTTTTGTTCTCATTGGTCCACATATATTAGCGTGTACAATCTCCAAGAGATATTTTTCTTTGCCCCAATTTATATCTTATCTATACATTCACACTGCTAGAAAATAGGGATCCCACATGTACCTCCCTTGCAGCCACAAACCTTTAGGAATAATATGTTGGGTAAGCACCCTACAACAACTAGGTAAGAATCCTCTTCATTCCCACACTAGCATAGTTTTAACCCTTGGCATTAGTAAACCTCTCGATGCACTTCTATCCAATGTGGCTTTGGGTTCATGGTGAGATTTTTGTAGAGAGGAAATCACAAGTTATAAAATCCACCAACACAGTAGGACCTAAATCTTTATGGAACACACTTTAATTCCATCTAAGATAGACTATGCATGTTTGTATTGAGAAGGGGAGCACCCTCCATCAAGTATTCAATGAGGGAAGGCTACTAGGTACATTTAAGGGAAATCCTCATGGGCATTGGCCCTTTGAGATTGTGGCTAATTAAGGAAATAAACCCCCCCACTAGGTCCTCAACAAGTCCTCAACCATGTGATGTCCTCAATATGTAACATTGCAATCTAATTTGACATAGAATATAGAATCTATAAAATTCATCTTAAATATAAGCATAACAAGTAGAGAATCTTCAATTTATGAGCCAGAGAGTTGGAAGGTCTCGAAGCCAAGGTAGTAATGGGTAAGATGATAAATAATGTACATCACAAGCCCACCTCTAAACATGCATGCAATGAACACATATGGAAATATATGTGATTATATACTCAATAAATTCCCATTAGGAATAATGACAGAGAAAGTTATGTGATTCTATACTCCATAACTTCCCATTAGGAATAATGATAGAGCAAGTTTTTAGGTATAGTTGTCCTACAATATTTGGTTAAAAACATTGAAATATAAATTTGTACTTTTTAGTTTTTTATCCCTGACATAGATTAAGTAATTTATGATTAAGATGAAGATATGTCAGTTAAATATTTGATAGATCTGTGGTTAAAGTGAAGATATGCTAGTAAACTAAACTCTCAACTTAGTAGTCGATCCAACTTATCACTTACTATGAGTACAATGACAAACATAAATGCATGAGGGAATACAAGCCTATCTCCATCCACGGGATACTTGTGATGAAAACCATGAACAAGATAATGTATTGTATTACCCTTGCAAATCAAATGATGAATATTCATGGTGATTAAACTTTAGACGATGTACCTGGCATGCATATGCATGGTATTTTTAAAATTTGGGTCATTTTGCAGTACTGCACACATAGTAATCTATCAAGAAATTATTTCTTTGCTTAAAACCTCTTGCTCCTTCCCATAGATAGTTTTCATTGAAGTTGAATTTCTTGCATTTCATTTTCCTCTTGCATGGTTTAAAGAGTCGAGTCAAAACACCATCAGTTTCACGACCACTCATTTGAGTAACAACAACCTAAAATCAAGCGCTAATTAAAATTTATCTAGCAACTTTTCTAGGGCTCTTCAAACCCATCTTAGCTTAGGTGTAGAGCTTTGGAATATGATTGTGAGAATAACTTTCCAAAGTTTATAAACAAACATAAGGCCTTGAGTTAGGGAGTGAAATCCAGTTGCTATATCATTGACTTTGGGAAGCCCTTCTAACACGAGGGTCAATCACAAGGTCGCATTGGGGCCCTCAGAGTAATTAAACTTGATTTATTGGTCTTGGTGTCGACTGTCGACTGTCCCCCCTCTGCTTTGGTATAGTAGGTGGTACCATAGAGGCCATAATATTTTAGACTTCCTACACAAGGTGACATCACAGGGAAGGTGGTGTTGTACCTAGGATCGATGTTGGCTAGACTCACTCAGACTCCTTGGAGGGTTGCCCACTATTTGGTGAAGTAAATTGCACAAGGGCGTTAGTTCATTAAGCAAGTTGTCAATGTAACTTTCCCACCCGCCGAAACTCAGCCCCATCGCACATCGATTCTGCGATGTTGGATTCCATCACTAACTAGCGCTTCTTTGTGAGAAGGTTTGTTTGCATGCTTGACTCCTAGATTAATTAGCATGTGTTGTTTTTTCTCCTTAGTTGGCCTTAGGATTGAGTTTGTGTCTAATGGCATCAGTTTCGGGTTAATTCCTCATTTGATTAATACAAAATATGGATACAATTAAAATAAAAGGTAATAAAGAGGTAACAAATAACTCATACCTAAATTACGTCTTATAATTCTCCAACATTGTTCTTTACACTTAGTGCAACAAAAGACAAATGGAATGGTTTACACAAGGCTAATAGAGAATGTTATTGGAAAATTGAAAATATTATCATAAACCCACATCTCACATATTTGTACATGCACCATAGATTCACAATCTTTCATGAAGAGGCTCGGGAGAAATGCCTCCATGCAAAATTGTCCACATCAGAATTGTCCACTACTTCCGAGGGCTTGGCACCTGGGAGTGAGTGGTGCTCTAGCTGAATTCCTATCCCAGGAATCCATCAGAGTTGACGGTTCCTCAATCTGAGTCTTGGTTTTTGTTTTATGCCCATTTGCAAGTCGCATCCCAAACCATTTCATGGACTCTTGTCAATTCCTCCTCGGGGCATAAAAGCCTAACGAAGCAGCATTTTTGAGCTCCATGAGATTCTGCATGATTTTTTAGGCATGTACTAGGTGACCACATTGTCCATATTCTCCTAAGGCATGGTTTCATAAATTGGACCCCTAAATCCAAATGTTGCATTGTTTCTTGCTGAGCAAAGCACTAGTTATCAAAATCGATGAAACAAACAACTTCCAAGGGGTTGGAACTGGGAGTGAGGGTTCTCTAGCTAAAATCCTATGCGGGGAATCCAAAAGAGACGACATTTCTTCAATCCGAGACTCGATTTTTGTTTTATGCTCAGTTTCAAGTCGCATCCCAAACCATTTCGGGGACTCTTGGCCAACTCCCGCTCAGGGCATAAAAGACTAACGGAGAAACATTTTTGAGTTCTGTGAGATGTTGCAATCTTGTTTAGGCATGGAACAGGTGACAAAATTATCCATCCACTCTCGAGGCATGGTTTGGTAAATTGGACCCTTAATCCAAATGTTTCATTGCTTCAAACTGAGCAAAACACTAGTTCTCGAAATCAATGATTAAAGAACCTTTTGAGGCATGGCACCCATGAGTGAGGGGTTTTCTAGATGAAATCCTATCCCAGGATTCCATCGGATTCGACGGTTCCTCAATCCGAGTCTCGATATTCGTTATATTCCCAGTTGCAAGTCGCATCCCAAACCATTTCAGGGCCTCTTGGCCAATTGCTCCTGAGGGCATAAAAACCTAATGGAGCAACATTTTTGAGTTCCGTGAGATGTTGCAAGATTTTTTAGGCATGGACTAGGTGACTATATTTCCATTCACTCCCGAGGCACGGTTTCGTAAATTGGACCCCTTAATCCAACAATGTTTTTTTGCTTCAAATTGAGAAAAAAACACTAGTTCTCGAAATCAATGAGTAAAGAAACTTTTGAGGCATGGCACCCGAGAGTGAGGGGTGCTCTAGCTGAAATCCTATCTCAGGAATCCATCGGATTCGATGGTTCCTCAATACGAGTCTCGGTTTTCATTTTATGCCTAGTTGCAAGTCGCATCCCAAACCATTTCGGGGACTCTTGGCAATTCCTCCTCGGGGCATAAAACCCTAACAGAGCAACATTTTTGAGCTCCATGAGATTCTACATGATTGTTTAGGCATGGACTAGGTGACCACATTGTCCATTTTCTCCTGAGGCATGGCTTCGTAAATTGGACCCCTAAATCCAAATGTTGCATTGCTTCTTACTGAGCATAGCACTAGTTATCGAAATCGATGAAAAAAACAACTTCTGAGGGGTTGGAACCAGGAGTGAGGGGTGCTCTAGCTAAAATCCTATGCCAGGAATCCAATAGAGATGACGGTTCCTCAATCCAAGACTCGGTTTTTGTTTTATTCCTAGTTGCAAGTCGCATCGCAAACCATTTCGGGGACTCTTGGCCAATTCCTGCTCATGGAATAAAAGACTAACGGAGAAACATTTTTGAGTTCCGTGAGATGCTGCAAGATTGTTTAGGCATGGAATAGGTGACCAAATTATCCATCCTCTCCCAAGGCATGGAATAGGTGACCAAATTATCCATCCTCTCCCAAGGCATGGTTTGGTAAATTGGACCCTTAATCCAAATGTTGCATTGCTTCAAATTGAGAAAAACACTAGTTCTCGAAATCAATGATTAAAGCAACTTTTGAGGCATGAAACTCATGAGTGAGGGGTGCTCTAGATGAAATCCTATCCCAGGAATCCATCGGATTCGATGGTTCCTCAATCTGAGTCTTGATATTCGTTATATTCCCAGTTGCAAGTCGCATCCCAAACCATTTTGGGGACTCTTGGCCAATTGCTCCTGAGAGCATAAAAACCTCACAGAGCAACATTTTGAGTTCAGTGAGATGCTGCAAGATTTTTTAGGCGTGGACTAGGTAACTATATTTTCCATCCGCTCCCGAGGAATGGTTTCGTAAATTAGAACCCTGAATCCAACAATGTTTTTTTGCTTCAAACTGAGCAAAACACTAGTTCTCGAAATCAATGAGTAAAGAAACTTCCAAGGCATGGAACCTGGGAGTGAGGGGTGCTCTAGTTGAAATCCTATCCCAGGAATCCATCAGAGTCGACGGTTCCTCAATCCGAGTCTCGGTTTTCGTTTTATGCCCAGTTGCAAGTCGCATCCCAAACCATTTCGGGGATTCTTGGCAATTCCTCCTTGGGGCATAAAAGCCTAACGGAGCAACATTTTTGAGCTCCATGAGATTATTGCATGCCTTTTTAGGCATGGAATAGGTGACCACATTGTCCATCCACTCTCGAGGCATGTTTTCATAAATTGGACCCCTAAATCCAAATGTTTCATTGCTTCTTACTGAGCATAACACTAGTTATCGAAATCGATGAAAAAAAAAACTTCCAAGGGGTTGGAACCGAGAGTGAGGGGTGATATAGCTAAAATCCCGTGCGAGGAAAACATCAAAGATGACGGTTCCTCAATCCGAGACTCGGTTTTCATTTTATGCCCAGTTGCAAGTCGCATCCCAAACCATTTCGAGGACTCTTGGCCAATTTCCGCTCACGGCATAAAAGACTAACAAAGAAACATTTTTGAGTTCCGTGAGATGATGCAAGCCTGTTTAGGCATGGAGTAGATGACCAAATTATCCATTCGCTCCTGAGGCATGGTTTGGTAAATTGGACCCTTAATCCAAATGCTGCATTGCTTCAAACTAGACAAAACACTAGTTCTCGAAATCAATGATTAAAGCAACTTATGAGGCATGGTACTCGTGAGTGAGGGGTGCTCTAGATGAAATCCTATCCCAAGAATCCATTGGAGTCGACGGTTTCTCAATCTGAGTCTCGATATTTTTTATATGCCCAGTTGCAAGTCGCATCCTGAACCATTTCGGGGACTCTTGGCCAATTGCTCCTAAGGGCATACAAACCTAACGAAGCAACATTTTTGAGTTTCGTGAGATGTTGCAATATTGTTTAGGCGTGGACTATGTGACTATATTTTCCATCCACTCCCAAGGCACAGTTTCATAAATTGGACCCCATAATCCAACAATGTTTTTTTGCTTCAAACTGAGCAAAACACTAGTTCTCGAAATCAATGAGTAAAGAAACTTCTGAGGCATGGCACCCGGGAGTGAGGGGTGCTCTAGCTGAAATCCTATCACAGGAATCCATCAAAGTTGATGGTTCCTCAATCTGAGTCTCGATTTTTGTTTTATGCCCAGTTGCAAGTCGCATCCCAAACCATTTCGGGGACTCTTGGCAATTCCTCCTCGGGGCATAAAATCCTAACGGAGCAACATTTTTGAGATCCATGAGATTCTGCATGCTTTTTTAGGCATGGACCAGGTGACCACATTGTCCATCCACTCCTGAGGCATGGTATCATAAATTGGACCCCTAAATCCAAATGTTGCATTGCTTCTTACTGAGCATAGCACTAGTTATCGAAATCGATGAAGAAAACAACTTCGGAGGGGTTGGAACTGAGAGTGAGGCGTGCTCTAGATAAAATCCTATGCCAGGAATCCAACAGAGACGACGATTCCTCAATCTGAGACTCTGTTTTTGTTTTATGCCCAGTTTCAAGTTGCATCCCAAACCATTTCGGGGACTCTTGGATAATTCCCGCTCAGGGCATAAAAGACTAACAGAGCAACATTTTTGAGTTCCGTGAGATGCTGCAAGCTTGTTTAGGCATGGACTAGGTGACCAAATTATCCATCTGCTACCGAGGCATGGTTTCATAAATTGGACCCTTAATTCAAATGTTGCATTGCTTCAAACTAAGAAAAACACTAGTTCTTAAAATCAATGATTAAAGCAACTTCTGAGGCATGCCATCCATGAGTGAGGGGTTCTCTAGATGAAGTCCTATCTCAGGAATCCATCAGAGTCGACGGTTCCTCAATGTGAGTTTTGATATTCATTATATGCTCAGTTGCAAGTCGCATCCCAAACCATTTCGGGGACTCTTGGCCAATTGCTCCCGAGGGCATAAAAACCTAACAGAGCAAAATTTTTGAGTTCCATGAGATGTTGCAATATCATTTAGGCATGGACCAGGTGACTATATTTTCCATCCACTCCCGAGGCACGGTTTCGTAAATTGGACCCCTTAATCCAACAATTTTTTTTGCCTCAATCTGAGCAAAACACTAGTTCTCTAAATCAATGACTAAAGCAACTTCCAAGGCATGGCACCCGGGAGTGAGTGGTGCTCTAGCTGAAATCCTATCCCAGGAATCCATCGGAGTTGATGGTTCCTCAATCCGAGTCTCGGTTTTCATTTTATGCCCAGTTGCAAGTCATATCCCAAATCATTTCAAGGATTCTTGGCAATTCCTCCTCGGGGCATAAAATCCTAACGGAGGAGCATTTTTGAGCTCCATGAGATTCTGCATGCTTGTTTAGGCATGGACTAGGTGACCAGATTGTCCATCCACTCCTGAGGCATAGTTTCGTAAATTGGACCCCTAAATCCAAATGTTGCATTGCTTCTTACTGAGAAAAGCACTAGTTATCGAAATCGATGAAAAAAAAAACTTCCGAGGGGTTGGAACTGGGAGTGAGGGGTACTCTAGCTAAAATCATATGCCAGGAATCCAAGAGAGATGATGGTTCCTCAATTTGAGACTCGATTTTTGTTTTATACCCAGTTGCAAGTCACATCCCAAACCATTTCAAGGACTCTTGGCCAATTCCCGCTAAGAGCATAAAAGACTAACAGAGTAACATTTTTTAGTTCCGTGAGATGATGAAAGATTGTTTAGGCATGGACTATGTGACCAAATTATCCATCCTCTCCTGAGGCATGGTTTGGTAAATTGGACCCTTAATCCAAATGCTGCATTGCTTCAAACTGAGCAAAACACTAGTTATCAAAATCAATGATTAAAGAAACTTCTGAGGCATGGAACCTGTGAGTGAGGGGTGCTCTAGATGAAATACTATCCCAGGAATCCATCGGATTCAACGGTTCCTCAATCCAAGTCATGATATTCGTTATATGCCCAGTTGCAAGTTGCATCCCAAACCATTTCGAGGACTCTTGGCCAATTGCTCCTGAGGGCATAAAAACCTAACGGAGCAAGATTTTAGAGTTCCATGAGATGTTGCAATATTTTTTAGGCATGGACTAGGTGACTATATTTTCCATCCGCTCCCGAGGAACGGTTTCATAAATTGGACCCCTTAATCCAACAATGTTATTTTGCTTCAATCTGAGCAAAACAGTAGTTCTCGAAATCAATGAGTAAAGAAACTTTTGAGGCATGACACCTGGGAGTGAGGGATTCTCTAGCTGAAATCCTATCCCAGAAATCCATCAGAGTCGATGGTTCGTCAATCCAAGTCTCGGTTTCCATTTTATGCCCAGTTGCAAGTCGCATCCCAAACCATTTCGGGGACTCTTGGCAATTCCTCCTCGGGGCATAAAAGCCTAATGGAGCAGCATTTTCGAGCTCCATGATATTTTTCATGCTTGTTTAGGCATGGACTAGGTGACCACATTTTTGATCCGCTCCCGAGGAATGGTTTCGTAAATTGGACCCCTAAATCCAAATGTTGCATTGCTTCTTACTCAACATAGCACTAGTTATTGAAATTGATGAAAAACACAACTTCTGAGGGGTTGGAACTGGGAGTGAGGGGTGCTCTAGCTAAAATCCTACGCTAGGAATCCAACAGAGACGATGGTTCCTCAATCCAAGACCCAGTTTTCATTTTATGCCCAGTTTCAAGTCGAATCCCAAACCATTTCGAGGACTCTTGGCCAATTCCCGCTCAGGGTATAAAAGACTAACAAAGAAACATTTTTGAGTTCCGTGAGATGCTGAAAGATTGTTTAAGCATGGAATAGATGACCAAATTATCCATCTACTCCCCAGGCATGGTTTGGCAAATTGGATCCTTAATCCAAATGTTACATTGCTTCAAACTGAGCAAAACAATAATTCTCGAAATCAATGATTAAAGCAACTTCTGAGGCATGACACCCATGAGTGAGGGGTGCTCTAGATGAAATCCTATCCCAGGAATCCATCGAAGTCGATGGTTCCTCGATCCAAATCCCGATATTCGTTATATGCCCAGTTGCAAGTCGCATCCCAAACCATTTCGGGGACTCTTGGCCAATTTCTCCCGAGGACATAAAAACCTAATGGAGAAACATTTTTGAGTTCCGTGAGATGCTGCAATATTTTTTAGGCGTGGACTAGGTGACTATATTTTCCATCCACTCTCGAGGCACAGTTTTGTAAATTGGACCCCTTAATCCAACAATGTTTTTTTGCTTCAAACTGAGCAAAACACTATTTCTCAAAATCAATGAGTAAAGAAACTTCCGAGGCATGGCACCTGGGAGTGAGGGGTGTTCTAGCTAAAATCCTATCTTAGGAATCCATTGGATTCAATGGTTCCTCAATCCGAGTCTCAGTTTTCATTTTATGCCTAGTTGCAAGTCGCATCCCAAACCATTTCGGTGACTCTTGGCAATTCCTCCTCGAGGCATAAAAGCCTAACAGAGCAACATTTTTGAGCTCCATGAGATTATACATGCTTGTTTAGGCATGGACTAGGTGACCACATTGTCCATCCGCTCCTGAGGCATGGTTTCATAAATTGGACCCCTAAATCCAAATGTTGCATTGCTTCTTACTGAGCATAGCACTAATTATCAAAATCAATGAACAATATAACTTCCGAGGGGTTGGAATCGAGAGTGAGGGGTGCTATAGCTAAAATCCTATGCCAGGAATCCAACAGAGACGATGGTTCCTCAATCCGAGACTCGGTTTTCATTTTATGCCTAGTTGCAAGTTGCATCCCAAACCATTTCAGGGACTCTTGGCCAATTCCCGCTCAGGGCATAAAAGACTAACATAGCAATGTTTTTGAGTTCCGTGAGATGTTGCAAGCTTGTTTAGGCATGGACTAGGTGACCAAATTATCCATCCACTCCTGAGGCATGGTTTGGTAAATTGGACCCTTAATCCAAATGCTGCATTGCTTCAAACTGAACAAAACACTAGTTCTCGAAATCAATGATTAAAGAACCTTTTGAGGCATGGAACCCGTGAGTGAGGGGTGCTCTACATGAAATCCTATACCAGGAATCCATCGGAGTCGATAGTTACTCAATCTGAGTCTCGATATTCATTATATGCCCAGTTGCAAGTCGCATCCCAAACCATTTCGGGGATTCTTTGCCAATTGCTCCTGAGGGCATAAAAGCCTAACAGAGCAACATTTTTGAGTTCTGTGAGATGCTGCAAGATTTTTTAGGCGTGGACTAGGTGACTATATTTTCCGTCCACTCCCGAGGCATGGTTTCGTAAATTGGACCCCTTAATCCAACAATGTTTGCTTGCTTCAAACTGAGTAAAACACTAGTTCTCAAAATCAATGAGTAAAGCAACTTCTGAGGCATGACACCCGGGAGTGAAGGGGGCTCTAGCTGAAATCCTATTCCAGGAATCCATCAGAGTTGACGGTTCCTCAATCCAAGTCTCAATTTTCATTTTATGCCCAGTTGCAAGTCGCATCCCAAACCATTTTGGGGACTCTTGGAAATTCCTCCTCGGGGCATAAAAGCCTAACAGAGTAGCATTTTTTTTTTATCTCCATGAGATTTTTCTTGCTTGTTTAGACATGGACTAGGTGACCAAATTTTCCATCCACTCATGAGGCATGGTTTCGTAAATTGGACCCCTAAATCCAAATGTTGCATTGCTTCTTACTGAACATAGCACTAGTTATCCAAATCGATGAAAAAAACAACTTCCGAGGGGTTGGAACTGGGAGTGAGGGGTGCTCTAGATAAAATCCTATGCCAATAATCCAATAAAGATGACGGTTCCTCAATCTGAAACTCAGTTTTCATTTTATTCCTAGTTGCAAGTCACATCCCAAACCATTTCGGGGACTGTTGGCCAACTCCCGCTTAGGGCATAAGAGACTAATGGAGAAACATTTTTGAGTTCCATGAGATGTTGCAAGCTTGTTTAGGCATGGACTAGGTGACCAGATCATCCATCTGCTACCTAGGCATGGTTTCATAATTTGGACCCTTAATCCAAATGCTGCATTGCTTCAAACTGAGCAAAACACCAGTTCTCGAAATCAATGATTAAAGCAACTTTTGAGACATGACACCCATGAGTGAGGGGTTCTTTAGATGAAATTATATCCCAAGAATCCATCAGATTCGACGGTTCCTCAATCTGAGTCTCGATATCCGTTATATGCCCAGTTGCAAGTCGCATCCCAAACCATTTCGGGGACTCTTGGCCAATTGCTCTCGAGGGCATAAAAACCTAATGGAGTAACATTTTTGAGTTTCGTGAGATGATACAATATTATTTAGGCATGGAATATGTGACTATATTTTCCATCTAATCCAGAGGCACGGTTTCATAAATTGGACACCTTAATCCAACAATGTTTTTTTGCTTCAAACTAAGCAAAACACTAGTTCTCGAAATCAATCAGTAAAGCAACTTCCAAGGCATGGAACCCAGAAGTGAGGGGTGTTCTAGCTGAAATCCTATCCCAAGAATCCATCAGAGTCGACGGTTCCTTAATCCGAGTCTCTATTTTCGTTTTATGCCCAGTTGCAAGTCACATGCCAAATCATTTCGGGGACTCTTGGCAATTCCTCTTCGGGGCATAAAATCTGAACGGAGAAACATTTTTGAGCTCCATGAGATTTTTCATATTTGTTTAGGGATGGACTAGGTGACCACATTGTCCATCCGCTCCCGAGGCATGGTTTCGTAAATTGTATCCTTAAATCCAAATGTTGCATTGCTTCTTACTGAGCATAGCACTAGTTATCGAAATCGATGAAAAAAACAATTTTCGAGGGGTTGCAACCGGGAGTGAGGGGTGCTCTAGCTAAAATCCTATGCCATGAATTCAATAGAGATGACGTTTCCTCAATCTAAGACTTGGTTTTCATTTTATGCCCAGTTGCAAGTCACATCCCAAACCATTTCGGGGACTCTTGGTCAATTCCCGCTCAGGGCATAAAAGACTAACAGAGAAACATTTTTGAGTTCTGTGAGATGCTGCAAGCTTGTTTAGGCATGGATTAGGTGAAAAAATTATACATCCACTACCGAGGCATGGTTTGGTAAATTAGACCCTTAATCCAAATGTTGCATTGCTTCAAACTTAGAAAAACACTAATTCTCGAAATCAATGATTAAAGAAACTTCTGAGGCATGGAACCCATGAGTGAGGGGTGCCCTAGATGAAATATTATCCCAGGAATCCATCGGAGTCGATGGTTCCTAAATCCGACTCTCGATATTCGTTATATACCCAGTTGCAAGTCACATCCCAAACCATTTCGGGGACTCTTGGCCAATTGCTCCTGAGGGCATAAAAACCTAACGGAGCAACATTTTTGAGTTCCGTGAGATGATGCAATATTGTTTAGGCATAGGCTAGGTGAATATATTTTCTATCCACTCCCAAGGTACGGTTTCATAAATTGGACCCCTTAATCCAACAATGTTTTTTTGCTTCAATATGAGAAGAACACTAGTTCTCGAAATCAACGAGTAAAGAAAATTCCGAGGCATGGCACTCGATAGTGAGGGGTGCTCTAGATGAAATCCTATCCCAGGAATCCATCAGAGTCGACAGTTCCTCAATTTGAGTCTCGATTTCCATTTTATGCCCAATTGCAAGTCCCATCCCAAACCATTTCGAGGACTATTGACAATTCCTCCTCGGGGCATAAAATCCTATCGGAGTAGCATTTTTTGGCTCCATGAGATTTTGCATGCTTGTTTAGGCATGGACTAGGTGACCACATTTTCCATCCAATCCCGAGGCATGGTTTCATAAATTGGAGCCCTATATCCAAATGTTGCATTGCTTCTTACTAAGCAAAGTACTAGTTATCAAAATCGATGAAAAAATAACTTCCGAGGGGTTGGAATTGGGAGTGAGGGGTACTCTAGCTAAAATCCTATGCTAGGAATCCAACAAAGATGATGATTCCTCAATACGAGACTCGTTTTTATTTTTATTCCCAATTGCAAGTCGCATCCCAAACCATTTAGGGGACTCTTGGCCAATTCCCGCTCAGGGTATAAAAGACTAAAGGAGCAACATTTTTGAGTTCCGTGAGATGATACAATATTTTTTAGGCATGGAATAGGTGACCAAATTATCCATCCACTCCCGAGGCATGGTTTGGTAAATTGGACCCTTAATCCAAATGTTGCATTGCTTCAAACTGAGCAAAACACTAGTTCTCGAAATCAATGATTAAAACAACTTCTGAGGCATGGAACCCATGAGTGAGGGGTGATATAGATGAAATACTATCCCGAGAATCCATCGGATTCGATGGTTACTCAATCTGAGTCTCAATATTCGTTATACACCCAATTGCAAGTCGCATCCCAAACCATTTTGGGGACTCTTGGCCAATTGCTCTTGAGGGCATAAAAACCTAACGAAGCATCATTTTAGAGTTCCGTGAGATGTTTCAATATTGTTTAGGTGTGGACTAGGTGACTATATTTTCCATCCGCTCCTGAGGCATGGTTTCGTAAATTGGACCCCTTAATCCAACAATGTTTTTTTGCTTCAATCTGAGCAAAACTCTAGTTCTCAAAATCAATGAGTAAAGCAACTTCTGAGGTATGGAACCTGGGAGTGAGGGGTGCTCTAGCTGAAATCCTATCCCAGGAATTGATCGGAGTCAATGGTTCCTCAATCCAATTCTTGGTTTAAATTTTATGCCCAGTTGCAAGTCCCATCCCAAACCATTTTGGGGATTATTGACAATTCATCATCGAGGCATAAAAGCCTAACAGAGCAAAAATTTTGAGCTCCATGAGATTCTGCATGCTTGTTTAGGCATGGAATAGGTGACCAAATTGTCCATCCTCTCTCGAGGCATGGTTTCGTAAATTGTACCCCTAAATCCAAATGTTGCATTGCTTCTTACTGAGCAAAGCACTAGTTATCGAAATCGATGAAAAAAAACAACTTTCGAGGGGTTGTAACTGAGAGTGAGGGGTGCTATAGCTAAAATCCTATGCGAGGAATCCAACAGAGATGACGGTTCCTCAATCCGAGTCTTGGTTTTTTTTTTATTCCCAATTTCAAGTCGCATCCCAAACCATTTCGGGGACTCTTGGCCAATTCCCGCTCAGGGCATAAAAGACTAACAGAGCAACATTTTTGAGTTCCATGAGATGTTGTAAGCTTGTTTAGGCATGGAATAGGTGACCAAGTTATCCATACACTCTCGAGGCATGGTTTCATAAATTGGACCCCTGAATCCAAATGTTGCATTGCTTCAAACTGAGAAAAATACTAGTTGTTGAAATTAATGAGTAAAAAAACTTCCGAGGCATGGCACCCGGGAGTGAGGGGGTGCTCTAGCTGAAATCCTATCCTATCCTAGTAATACATCGGAGTGGACGGTTCCTCAATCCGAGTCTCAATATTTGTTTTATTCCTAGTTGCAAGTCGCATCCCAAACCATTTCAGAGACTCTTGGCCAATTGCTCCTGAAGACATAAAAACTAACTAACTACATGTCTTTGTCAACTAACTACTATGTCTTACCGCCTTGAAAAAAGACTGCACCAATTTCAACTGCACATTGAGTTTAACAACCACTACTTCCTACATAAAAATGTGGGTTTCACTATTGCTAACCATCGCCATAACTAACTTATTCTTCAACTTGGATTGAACAAAACTAATATT
>ML791305.1:89578-105186 GCA_009831015.1 Picea engelmannii
TAAGATGATCATGATGGAAATGCCCCTCTTAAATTAAATACAATATTTTGAATGTTTGGAACTCTTAGGTGGTTATGGTACCTTAGACAAGTTCAATTTTCATTTTCATTTATCATAACCATGCCATATTTGGTGAGGGGGATAAAAATCCTAGGATGTACTGCTTCAAGGATTTACAAGGAAAATTTATACCACAATGAATTAAGGGTTCCACTTGTGTTAGTTATGGTAGGTTTTGACTCATTCATTTCCAAATCACAATTTAATCGATTCAACTAAACAACATTAAAAATAACATGAATTAGGTTTGATTTCATTATATGTACATGAACATCATAAAATTTTAACATCATAAATTCATATCTCACCTTTAAATATCTCACAAATCCTTATTCAGGTAAATCATATAACTTGACTATGGGATTCTAAAAAGGTATATCACTTGGCTTCCCTACTCACCTACTAGGAAAGTCAAGGTAAAGGAGAAGTACCCTAACGTACCTTATCTTCTACTAGGTTATCACCACAACCTTACTATGAAATAATCACCAAAACATTAACTCACATACCTTCCTTATAGATATCCTAACCTTCCTTAGTTATTGAAAGTATATATATGGTTCCTTAACCTAATTTATAGTCTAATAACCCTTATTAGGTATAATGGAAGGGGGTTACCCTATTATAACCTAGTCTGAGTTGCACTTACAAGTAAGCCTCCCTCTTAACACATATATCTCTTTCTCTATCCAACATTATTTTGGCTCATTTAATTATTTTATTAGATGAGGTATCACACAAAAGTATGATGGATATATCCTTCTATTTAAAGCCTTGACATTACCTCGTATGTGTTATCCAAAACTCTATCCAGGACTGTCATAAAACTGCAGAAGTATTCCACTGCCAATGGTTTGAACACTCGGGTCAGTCAACTGACTCAACCAACCAAACAACAACTTCACTTGGATGACCTTGTGCAATCATAACACCTTCTATAATTGGCACACAAATCAAATTTTATTTTTTTTGCTAAAATATATATATATATGAATTTTTAAATAAATTACTATCGTCACAATTGCGACGACATGTAAAAACATTGCGACGAACTTGCTATACAAATTACGAAAATTGTATAGCAATTATCGTCCCAATTGTGACGACCACGGGGTATATTGCGACGATGTTGCTATATAAATTTTGTAATTTGTATAGCACGTTCGTCGCAAGGTTTGTACATGTCGTCGCAATTGCGACGACCGCTTCGTCACAAACATTTCCATTAGCGATGAACTTGCTATACAAATTACAAAAATTGTATAGCAACTTCATCACAATATACCATGTGTCCATCGTAATTGCGACGACCCCTACGTCAAAAACGTTTCCATTAGCGACAAACATGCTATACAAATTACGAAAATTGTATATCAAGTTCGTCGCAATATACCTTGTGTCCGTCACAATTGCGACGATCCCTGCATCATAAACTTTTCCATTACTTTTCCAATATTGTCGAGGGTGAAACAAGCTCTCTTTATGGTCGCACTTGCGACGATTTCCCTATTTTGTTGCGCTTTCGACAATTTATTTACTTAGTCGTTCTGACGACGATATTTCTCTTTTGTCACAATCGTGACAACTTCCCTATCGTCGTTGCACTTGTGACGATAATCCAGGTTCGTCGCACGTGCCACATCACATGAAGAGACGTTTGGGAGACTCAAGATTCATCATAATATCCACAACATAACGTTGCAAGAGCGTCGAAATAGTCGTCGCAAAATGACCCAAATATGCTAGTGCCTACACTTTGATGGTGCTTCATAAGGATTGATAATAAAAGATGGTGTCATCCAAGAAAACCAAAGGTACTTGGAATTGGCATAATTTGGTTACATGTGCAATAAAAAGTAACAACGAGGCTAAGTTCAAATCCTATTGCAGGATTTCAACTTAGCAAGGGATCTTCTACGAATACAATATGTTATAAAAGCACTTGATTTTTAAGTGTTTATGGGTTTAATAATGTTTTATCTTTATGTTATTATTTATCTAATGACTTAAGTAAGTGGGCCAACTGGGTCTCAATTCATACTCCTTCTCATCCAAATGGGTCCTAAGTCTCTATTGTTATAGGGTCTAGTCTATTGTTATATTTGTAGGTGGATGTGGGTCAAGTATTGTAATATGGAGATGGGATATAATAACATATTTGATGTGTTACGGTGTGTGTGTGTGTGTGTGTGTGTGTGTGTGTGTGTGTGTGTGTGTAATAACGTATATATTTTATTACATATATGTGTAATAAAACATACGTATATATTCTACTACACATATATGTAATAACATATATTACAAAAAACACAAGTTGTAAGTTTGGCGAAGCTCATTGTGAGAGGCACTGAAAAACAAAGCCTTCTTTATTCTATTTGGATTTTCAAGGATTATTGTGGCTCCCTAATAGGGTTTGTCTCTAGATGCTTTCATGGTTTTCCATCCTAGTAAACTACCGAGTCCATTGTGTTGGCTCAATGACTTCAACGTACTATCCCATATATTTTTTTGTTGATGGAAGTGTCATTTTGTGCAAAAGGCGACATGGTAAATAATTTGTTTGTTGGGACCACCAAATTTGTATTTCAATATGTAGGACACTTTCATGAACTAATTATCAATATTTCAATATGTAGGACCTCTTTTATTTTCATGTAGGACCTCTCATAGACACAGTGCTCCCTTGCACATCAATGAAGTTTTTTTAAAGGGAAAAATTAGTTGACATATGGTCAAAACTCTCTCATTATTGCCATTATTGTGCCCTCTAATCGACAAAGTGAAGATTTGAATTTATGTCAGCATTAGAACAATGAGTGTTTATATCATGGACCTCTATATGGATTAACATGACCATGAGAAGAATAAAGTGTGAAAATATGAAGAAAGTCTTGAAACCTTGAATAACCCTCCACATATTGTAGACATGAAGATTGAGATGATGAACATGTGTGAAAGAGTAAATGTTTGACATCGCCATTTCCAACCCCTCATGTTTAATCCTTAATGTTGTTGAAGAAACAAAATAAATTTCATGGAACTAAAAACATTAAATTGTTGCCAAAATTGTGCCCTCTAATCGACAAAGTGAAGATTGGAATTTATGTCAACATTATAACAATGAGTGTTTATATCATGGACCTCTATATGGATTAACATGATCATGTAATCCTTAAAACTTATTATTGCATCTTCCCAAAAATTTCTTTTTGCATGTTGCACCAAGTTTAAAGTTTGCACATTGCTTGGAAAAAGATGCTTGCCACATGTCACATGTCACAAGACTTTCAAAGTTGCATATATCATGCCAAGAGATTTTGGAAGTTGCATATTTCATATTCAAGTTCTATTTGTTCCCTAGAATCCATAGCCCAAGCATAAGGCACCAAGTCTTGCTTGCATTCTCACGTCTTGAATCAAGGAGTATTGAATCAATATATACCAAGTCTTGTAAGAGAAGCTGAAATTATCATTAAGTGTATAACAAAATTACATTCACAAATATATACAAGACATAGAAATAGACTTGTGTATATTATCATATGAAAAAGTACCCATAATGTCAATGCATTATATGCATCATTACATGTTCAACTATATAATGTACATCTAACTGTCTTATAAAATTATTACATGACATCATGAATTTCTTTTAGTCTTCTTTTGTTCTTTCCAGGTCTTACGTAATTCATCCATCTCCATGTCTTCGTTTACTGGGTGATCTTCAACAGCTGATGTTGTTTCAGTGATTTCACGCCGAGTATGTCTAGTCTTGTACCCACGACGTGGATGTTGTTGTGAGGGGCCATCACCTACAAAAATATAAAATATTAAATTTATAGGGCCAATTTTTAAATATCATTGAAGTAGTTCATTAATATTTAAAAAAAACTCTGTAATGTAATTATTTACCTGGTCCTCTAGTCAACACTGTTGGAATGGTTGCCAGCCTGTTCACCTGATCTTCAGATTGAGGAGGATCAACTATGACATTCTCTACCATTGAAATGTCAAAATTTATAAGTACAGAATTATTAAGTATATGATTAATATATAGACATTTTATCATCGTGGGCCTCAGTCACAAGAACATCTTGGGGCTATTGGGAGAACCATGATCTTCTGGCTGCATTGCACTATCAATGCTCTATTGTACAATAATAATGGTTTTGTTGATAATGTTGCTCCCCTGATTAAAACAAAGTAAGACATTAAATTATGGACGATATCAAACATTTACGTATTTTATAAGTAATTAAAGGTTAATGTGGACTAATTTTTATTTACCTTATCCCACAAATTGGATCTCGAGGTCTGCCCCATGATTTTCCTATGATCAACCACGACTTTATAACCATACTTGTAACCAATTTGGAGGTCTTCCTCCGTGGTTTCAGTTCCAAATTCGTCGCCCTGCATTACATAAGGGTATGGTTTTTTAATGTTTTTGGTTGCAATTACCTGAAAGTTGTAAGGTGATACAAATAATATTCTTAATATGTTTGGTTACTTACGATTCGTGACTATAACCTCGAGTAGCCGCCCTGGCCTAGCTTGTGTTGGCCATGTTTGGAAATCCTTTCTTTGGTTGCCTTCGAAGTATCAAGCAACCTATCATCAAAATTTTCAAGTATATTATATATAACCACACTTTTATTTAGATCTAAAGAAAAATAAAGCTGGTATTGAAATCAAAATATTGTAATTTACCTTGGTGTACCAGTTATTTGTTCTCCTGATTTTTTCAAAATCTTCTCTTTTGCATCATCAATAATCGCCTTCCACTCCCTCTCTGGAATTAAGGGAGGACGCTCATACCTAAGATTTCCTGCCAAGCTTCATCTATAAACATCCCGCGTATATTTTAAATATTCTCCCGTTGTAGAGGTGACTGCTTTTTTATTGAATGTGCCTACTCCAAAGAGGCCTTCAAGATAATCCATAAGTTCCTTTTTGAGGTTGGAATTCTGGCAATTCCACCTCATGCGTAAGGTTGACCCAAAAATCAACAAGGCCTTGCTCTCTAGGTGCCTATAAAAAATGTCATTTCCTACACACAAAAAGATATGATCATTAATTTAAAATTAATAATCTAGATTATTTCTGTATGAGAAGGCAACATTAAACAATTAAAATATGAATTAAAACTACCTGGGAGTCTTGATTGTTTTAATGGAAGTCCATTAACGTCGACCAAAAATGTGCACGGAAGGGTCCATGTGCTTGTCACACGTCTAGCTCCAGGAAATGCAACCATCTCAACCACATCACCGTGATCCTCATCTCTGCCACCATCTCCAGACTCTGATCGAGGTGTGGATGTCTCGTGGTGTGTGTCATGGCTCCTATCTATATTAGGTGTGGAAGATGGAGAAGTACATAGTACTCTAGCGGTTGTATGACCGCCCGTATCAAGACTTTGTAGTGTCTATGTAGCACCACTACTACCAACACCGGGCTGAACAGGCTCCAAAAATGTCTTTATAAAAAATAAAATGTTTTTTCGTGAGATAATGTAAAATTTAAAGAACAAAGTATCATAATTGAACATATGAGTACATTAAAAAAAACACTTTAAATTATGGTTATTACCTTATATGTGTTAAGTTGAGACATAAGGAGCTTGATCTTTGCTTTGACGTCGAGAGTTTGATCTGGACGATCTAAGAAGCTAGCAAGTTCCTTGTTAGCTTTAATGATCTTTTTTTTTATTAAGACCATCGGATCAACGGATGAATAAAACCCCTCCTCATCGACATAATCATGATCAACATGGCCTACAGACTACATATAATTTCAACAAAAACAATGTTATTTCAATAAAATTATATAAGCAAATAATATAAATAACGTAAAATGAAAGTGGAAATTGATAATCATTCACATGTTCTGCGGCTGGCCCTTTTCCACGATCATCCTGCCACATTATAATATAATTAGAACCCCCAAATATTTAAATTTTTTTAATGATAACAAAAAAACAATGTTAAAGATAATAAAAAAATATAATGCAATAAGTAGATGTTTCTTAAAGAGGTGTTGCATAAGAACCTGCACACTATTAGTCAATGTTTCTATTCGATTCAAATGGTAATCCACTAATAACTCTTCTCCGAGAGATATATTTTTTATTGCGCACAAGACTACCCAATTCTCTTCACGTCCCTCATATATGCAATTCGATTGTTTGTTTGTTGTCCCGGGTCGTGTGTTGTTTATAAACCTTGCGATATTGCTGGAAGCTTTAGGCCTTCCATCAATATAGATAGTCGCTCCCTTATTTTTATCCTTGTTTATTAGTTGTATATAATTTGCGGCAAGTGCATATCTCTGCATGCTTCGCATGTACCGGACCAGCCGCATCCAATCCTTATAATTGTAACACCGTCCGACATAGTCCATCAATTCAGTTACTGTATTGTATTTTACAATTATTCCATCCATGGAAAATAGCGCCAAGCCTTGTAGGGAGGGTGGTGCAATGCGATATGTCCTATTGTTGATAATGAACTCAATATCTATAGGAGGTAGTTTGTTAGGTACCCATTGTTTTACCAGATGCTTATACCTGAGTGGAACCTCTATGTCTCCTATGCTCTCATTATCATAAGAGAATTATCCTCCTTCGGCAAGAAATTTTTTTATGCATCTAGAAAATTTTATTTTGACTTTTTCACCTCTGGTCCTTGTTTGCTAATCATATCTACTAGATGCAGTCGCATTTCCGACCTCTATTTGTCTTAAGCTTTCCTCACTCGACAAAGAAATATCTGACAGGTACCTGTTTTGTTGTACTTTCAGTTGCATGTGCACGTGTTGTTAGTTAGTAGTCCATCATCATCCTAGTTCTAATTTATGAACTTTTTTTTCTATATTCAAAGTTCTAAATAAAAAAATTTATATCTTTAGTTTTGGATGCACAATTAGACTAGGGTACAATTACCAATATTAGTGGTCAACCACCTAATTTAATGTGATATCCCTCTTGATTTTGGACATATTAAGGACATATTAATATGATAAAACTAAGGACATGATAAATTTATCATATGGATCTAAGAAACAAATAGTAGTAAGGTTGTTGTTTGTTGGGTTTGTGCAAATTAGAATTATTATAAGAAATGTCCATTGAAGATGAGGGTCAATGCTATGGAGTAAGAAATCCAGCCATTAGTTGGTGTGTTTCAAATCTTGGGTGCTTTAGTTGGCAATATGTCTAAGGCAAGCCAAAAGTAGAACTATACAAATATTAGTTTTGTTCAATACAAGAGTAGAACTATACAAATATTAGTTTTGTTCAAGCCAATATTTGAACTATACAAATATTAGTTTTGTTCAATCCAAGTTGAAGAATAAGTTAGGTATGGCGATGGTTAACTCAATGTGCAGTGGTGGTTGTTAAACTCAATGTGTAGTTGAAATTGGTGCAGTATTTTTTCAGGAGCGGATGGACAATGTGGTCACCTAGTCCATGCCTAAACAAGCATGCAAAATCTCAGGGAGCTCAAAAATGTTGCTCTATTAGGATTTTATGCCCAAATGAGGAATTGTCAAGAGTCCATGAAATGGTTTGGGATGCGACTTGAAACTAGGCATAAAATGAAAACTGAGACTTTGATTGAGGAACCGTCGACTCCGATGGATTCTTGTGATAAGATTTCAGCTATATCACCCCTCACTCTCGAGTTTCATGCCTAAAAAACTGCTTTACTCATTGATTTCGAGAACTAGTGTTTTGCTCAGTTTAAAGCAAACCAAAATTTGGATTAAGGGGTCCAATTTACGAAACCATGCCTCGATAGCGGATGGAAAATATAGTCACCTAGTCCACGCGTAAACAATCTTGCAGCATTTCATTGAACTCAAAAATGTTGCTCCGTTAGGTTTTTATGCCCTCCGGAGAAATTGGCCAAGAGTCCCGAAAATGGTTTGGGATGCGACTTGCAACTGGGCATATAACAAATATCGAGACTCGGATTGAGGAACCGTCGACTCTGATGGATTCCTAGGATAGGATTTCATCTAGAGCAACCCTCACTCATGGGTGCCATGCCTAAGAAGTTGCTTTACTCATTGATTTTGACAACTAGTGTTTTTCTCAGTTTAAAGCAATGCAACATTTGGATTAAGGGGGAAATTTACGAAACCATGCCTCGGGAGCAGATGGAAAATTTGGTCACCTAGTCCATCCCTAAAAAATATTGCACGGAACTCAAAAATGTTGCTCCATCAGTCTTTTATGCCCTTAGCGGGAATTGGCCAAGAGTCCCCGAAATGGTTTGGGGTGCGACTTGCAAATGGGCATAAAACAAAAACAAAGACTCAGACTGAGGAACCGTCTTCTCTGTTGGATTCCTAGCATAGCATTTTAGCTAGAGTACCCCTCACTCCTAGTTCCAACCCCTCGGAAGTTGTTTTTTTCATCGATTTCGATAACTAGTGCTTTGCTCAGTAAGAAGCAATGCAACATATGGATTTAGGGGTCCAATTTACGAAACCATGCCTCGGGAGTGGATGGACAATGTGATCACCTATTCCATGCCTAAAAAAGCATGGAAAATCTCAGGGAGCTCAAAAATACTGCTCCGTTAGGCTTTTATGCCCCAATGAGGAATTGCCAAGAGTCCCCAAAATGGTTTGGGATGTGACTTGTAACTGGGCATAAAACAAAAACCGAGACTCGGATTGACGAACCGTTGACTCCGATGGATTCCTGGGATAGGATTTCAGCTAGAGCACCCCTCACTCTCGGGTGCCATGCCTCAGAAGTTTCTTTACTCATTGATTTCAAGAACTAGTGTTTTGCTCAGTTTGAAGCAAACCAACATTTGGATTAAGTGGTCTGATTTACGAAACCATGCCTCGGGAGCGGATGAAAAATATAGTCACCTAGTCCATGCCTAAACAATAGTTCAACATCTCACAAAACTCATAAATGCTGCTCCGTTAGGTTTTTATGCCCTCAGGAGCAATTGGCCAAGAGTCCCCGAAATGGTTTGGGATGCAACTTGCAACTGGGAATATAATGAATATCGAGACTCAGATTGAGGAACTGTCGAATCCGATGGATTCCTAGGATATGATTTCATCTAGATCACCCCTCACTCACGAGTTCCATGCCTCAGAAGTTGCTTTACTCATTTATTTTGACAACTAGTGTTTTGCTCAGTTTGAAGCAATGCAGCATTTGGATTAAGGGGCCAATTTACGAAACCATGCCTTGGGAGTGGATGAATAGTTTAGTCACCTATTCCATGCCTAAACAAGCTTGCAACATCTCATGGAACTCAAAAATGTTGCTCCGTTAGTCTTTTATGCCCTGAGCGGGAATTGGCCAAGAGTCCCCGAAATGGTTTGGGATGCAACTTGAAACTGGACATAAAATGAAAACCGAGGCTCGGATTGAGAAACCGTTGTCTTTGTTGGATTCATGGCATAGGGTTTTAGCTAGAACACCCCTCAGAAGTTGTTGTTTTCATCGATTTTGATAACTAGTGCTTTGCTCAGTAAGAAGTAATGCAACATTTGGATTTAGGAGTCCAATTTACGAAACCATGCCTCGGGAGTGGATGGACAACGTGGTCACCTATTCCATGCCTAAACAAGCATGAAAAATCTCAGGGAGCTCTAAAATGTTTCTATGTTAGGCTTTTATGCCCCGAGGAGGAATTACCAAGAGTCCCCGAAATGGTTTGGGATGCGACTTGCAACTGGGCATAAAATGAAAACCTAGACTCGGATTGAGGAACCATCGACTCTAATGGATTCCTGGGATAGGATTTCAGCCAGAGCACCCCTCACTCTTGGGTTCCATGCTTCAGAAATTACTTTACTCATTGATTTCGAGAACTAGTGTTTTGCTCAGTTTGAAGCAAACCAACAGTTTGATTAAGGGGTCCAATTTACGAAACCATGCCTTGGGAGCAGATGGAAAATATAGTCACCTAGTCCATGCCTAAAAAATCTTGCAACATATCACATAACTCAAAAATGTTTCTCCGTTAGGTTTTTATGCCCTCATGAGCAATTGGCCAAGAGTCCCCGAAATGGTTTGGGATGCGACTTCCAACTGGGCATATAACGAATATCAAGACTCAGATTGAGGAACCGTTGACTTAGATGGATTCTTGGGATAAGATTTCATCTAGATCAGCCCTCACTCACGGGTGCCATGCCTCACAAGTTGCTTTACTCATTGATTTCGACAACTAGTGTTTCACTCAGTTTGAAGCAATGCAACATTTGGATTAAGGGGCCAATTTATGAAACCATGCCTCAGGAACGAATGGGTAATTTGGTCACCTAGTCCATGCCTAAACAATCTTGCAGTATCTCATGAAACTCAAAAATGTTGCTCCGTTAGTCTTTTATGCCCTGAGCAGGAATTGGACAAGAGTCCTCGAAATGGTTTGGGATGTGGCTTGCAACTGGTCATAAAATGAAAACCAAGACTCAAATTGAGGAACCGTCATCTCTGTTGGATTCCTGGCATAGGAATTTAGCTAGAGCACCCCTCACTTCTAGTTCCAACCCCTCAGAAGTTGTTTTTTTCATCGATTTCGATAACTAGTGCTTTTCTCAGTAAGAAGAAATGCAACATTTGGATTTAGGGGTCCAATTTACGAAACCATGCCTCGGGAGCGGATGGAAAATGTGGTCACCTATTCCATGCCTAAAAAAGCATGCAAAATCTCAGGGAGCTCAAAAATATTGCTTCATTAGGCTTTTATGCTCCGAGGAGGAATTGCCAAGAGTCCCTGAAATGGTTTGGGATGCGACTTGCAACTGGGAATAAAACAAAAATTGAGACTCGGATTGAGGAACTGTCGAATCCGATGGATTCCTAGGATAGAATTTCAACTAGAGCACCCCTCACTCCCGGTAACAATCCCTCAGAAGTAGCAGACAATTCTGATGTGGACAATTTTGCATGGAGGCATTTCTCATGGACCTCTTCATGAAAGATTATGAATCTATGGTGCATGTACAAATATGTGAGATGTGGGTTTATGATAATATTTTGAATTTCCAATAACATTCTCCATTGAACTTGTGTAAACCATTCCATTTGGTGTTTGTTGCACTAAGTGTAAAGAACAATGTTGGAGAATTATAAGACGTAAGTTAGGTATGAGCTGTTTGTTACCTTTTTATTACCTTTTATTTTAATTGTTTCTATATTTTGTATTGATCAAATGAGGAATTAACCTGAAACTGATGCCATTAGACACAAACTCAATCCTAAGGCCAACTATGGAGAAAAAATAACACACACTAATTAATCTAGGAGTCAAGCATGAAAACAAACCTTCTCACAATGAAGTGCTAGTTGGTGATGGAATCCAACATCGCAAAATCGATGCACGAAGGGGTTGAGTTTCGACGGGTGGGAAACTTATGTTGACAACCTGCTTAATGAACTAACGCCCTGGTGCAAGTTACCTCACCGTGTAGTGGGAAACCCTCCAAGGATTTCGAGTGAGTCTAGCCAACGTCAATCCCAAGTACAACACCACCTTCCCTGTGTTGTCACCTTCTGTAGGAAGTCTAAAAGATTGTGGTCTCTATGGTACCACCTACTATACCAAAGAAGAGGGGGGACAGTCGACAGTCAACACCAAGACCAACACAGTAGGGTTGATTACTCTGAGGGCCCCGATGTGATCTCATGATTGACCCTTGTGTTAGAAGGGCTTCCCAAAGTCAGTGATATAGCAACTGGAATTCACTCCCTAACTCAAGGCTTTATGTTTGTTTAGCAGCTTTGGAAATGTATTTTCACAATCCTATTCCAAATCTATACACCTAAGCTAAGATGGGTTTGAAGAGCCCTAGAAAAGTTGCTAGATAAATTTTAATTAGCGCTTGATTTTAGGCTGTTGTTACTTAAAGTAGTGGTCGTGAAACTAATGGCGTTTTGACTCGACTCTTTAAACCATGCAAGAGGAAAATGAAATGCAAGAAATTCAACTTCGATGAAAACTAGCTATGGGAAGGAGCAAGAGGTTTTAAGCAAATAAATAATTTCTTGATAGACTATTATGTGTGCAGTACTGCAAAATGACCCAAATTTTAAGAATACCATGCAAATGTCATAGTTCACTTAGTACACCTATAAAACATTGAATAAAATGTCATCATTTCTAACATAGTAAACTTTTATGATTATAGAGACCACCACACACATCTTGAATACTCATAAGGATCACAGGGGCTTCACCTTGTTGACCAAGAACTTATCACATAATTCAATCATAAAGGGGGGTTTTTAATTATGAACCCACATGTTGTGAATATATGTTGTGAACACAACATACATCCCACATTCTCACGCAACTCCATCCATTCCTACATTATGCATCATCCAACTTCCATTTCTTGAAGAGGTGGAAGAACTAGAAGGGGATGAAGCTTATAGACCAAAAGACTCCCAATGGGGATGTGTGGTTCAATCCTAAATGGACCAATAATAAAGAAGGTTCTCTTTAATGGGGGTTTTTTTTTATGTTCAATTTTAGTGCTCTAAGCTACAGTTTTACAGGGTTTAAGGCCTTCAACAAAACCTCCTTTGCAAGTTTGGCCAAAATCCTATTATTTTTCCTTAGAAAGTTTTATGCATGCAGATCTAAGAATGTAGTGAAGGGAAGTTCATATCTTTTCACTTTTCATCTACAAGCAAAAGGATAAGGAAAAAGGGTGACATGTTGTAAAGGCTAATGCACATAGAAAAAATCACATAAAAAGTAAGGGGCTATGTTAAGTGCAAAGGAAAGTGAAGTGGAGTGTTGATTTGGAGCTATATACCAATGTGGATGCAAAGGTATAGACTATGGGGTTTGAAATCAAAGAGACATGCCCTCCACACTTCACATTAGTACTATTGTGGGGCAACAATAAGCTTGGTGACTAGGAGGAAGTACAACTACATCCTCTGCAATGTGGTTGAGTGAAAACTAACAACTATGGATGTAAATATATTGACAACAATTTCTTGTGAGTTCTCTTAGATTCCCTGAAGGAAACAAACTATTGAAGGAGGTAATAAAGAGGTAGGTTAGTCATTAGTGAAGGGGATTTGAAGTTCAAAACATTGTTTGAGCAAAGGGATTTTGCAAATTTGGCATTGAAAAAGATGGAAATATTGGGAGGTTAAGGGTGTAGCAACAAAAATACCAAGGACCTAGAAGGATAAATCTATTCCTAGATTGAAAGGATGAAGAGGATTTTGAGTTTGTATCCCAAAGGGTGTAATGATCTCAAAAGTATCCCAATGACCTCATATAAGTAGGATGACCTCTATCAAGTGTACAAGGGGCTTCCTCAACATCCTCGAAAGGAACAAGGCTCAATCCAAGTCATATACATGCCAAGTACACCATCTAAAGTAAGGCATCTAAAGTAAGGTACAAGTGACCCAACGTAAGTATCAATCCGGGGGCATGTACACAATTCCAATACAATATAAGAAGTGATTCATGTCAAATGTAAATTCCATTAGTTGGATCACATTAAGCATCATCTTCAAAATTCATAATAATTCATAGAATCCATATAATTTTTCAAGTTTAGGTATGTAAGGGTTATCATTTGCCCGTATTACATGTGCCAATACCTAGGGAAGGAAAGGAAACTAGCTTTGTCACCTCTCTTGGTGCTTACAAATAGCACAATCATCATGGTGTTAAGGTTGACCTTGAGATCAACAAGAGTGGCTTGAATTGGTATGGGTAGGGGTCTTCTTTCTCTTGGTGTGGGTGCACCATCCTATAAGTATCCTTTATTTGCGCTTGATTTCATTGTTTTTAATGTGTGTGGGTGATGAGTGTTCTACAACATGGAGGCTTTCTGTGGTAGGTGGTTTGGAAAGGATCCAATAGACTTGTAATCGCTTCATAAGTGGGCATGTTCTATAGATATAAGTATTTGTTGTATGGTTATTTATACAAGTAAGTAGTGCATTGTCCCATGAGAGGAATTGGGGCATTTATGCTTTTATTATTTTATTGAAGATACATTAATTATAGGATCTAAGAAGGAAAAAATCTTGGTCTACAACCATAATGCACTCATTTGGCTACTCGAGAAAATGTAGGGTAGAAGGAAATTCATAAAAAAATGGATCACTTCAAAAACAATCCTATATACATGTGCATGAGATGATTGGACTAATGACATTGTTGAGTTTCTTCCAGTTTTAAACCCAACATATGAGCCACAACTTGAGAGAAATGATTACCAAGAAGGTGTCTTGACCAAGGTTCTATGTTGATCTATATCATGGAAAAGTAGTACACGAGTCTATTATCTAGTATTGACACTATTGATTGCTAAATTGTGAGAAAGTACCAATAAATATTTTTTGTATGTATATGTTTGAACATTTTAATTTTGAATTTTGAATGTAATACCATTTTGACTCATGGCACTTTTGTTTTGTCATTTTTGAATTTAGATGTCGAGAAAATTCTCTAAGATAAAGATATAGTATTCATGTGTATTCCATAAAGATATGTCACACCAAATGGTGCTATGTGCAATAGAAACATCTGGCTAATAGGGAATGTACCCAAAAAAAGTACATCTATCCAAATAGGTTAGTGTACTTAGAGAAAGGTCTAGATAAAGTCATTGTTCTTATGTGACTCAATCCTCCTTCAAGGTCAATGACTATTTTGGTTGAGTTTGAAGATTGTTGGAATGAAGTTGCAAGGGTTTGATCTGTGTTCCCCACACCTATAGTGTAGATTGGCGAGATATCTTATTTAGAGGAAAACATTTTTTGCACAACTAAATTCTTACGAGTGTGGGTTAAGATAGTTATAGGACTAGGTTGAATAGGAAACAATAGAAACCTCATTGTCCCTAGAATCTTGAGTTTCCTTATTATTGGATTTGGAAATATACTTATGCCTTTTGAAATAATTATTCTCAACATGGTTTGACTTTCCTCATTTTTACAGGTCGCAAAGACTGATTAGAGGGCCTAATCCATACACCAGCAAAGCCGAAGGGTATGTGGTGTTTTCTGTAGCAAATGACAATGACTTGAAATATATGAACACATTACATGGACAAAAGAATTATCCACTAGGTTTACCCTTGTTATGTGCCACACTTCTTCTCTATTGTTTTAGAAATATTCCCCCGAGGGTTCTTTATGGTATTGATTCGTGGGTTTTAAATCTTGAAAATGGAAGGAAGAAACTAGGTATATAAGAAAAATCGTTAACATTTGTCTCATGAAAAGAGAGAGGCATCTCTGGTCATGAAAATCTACCCTTCCTTGTGTCATTGCTAGGGCTAAGGTGCTCGACCTCTTTCTTCTCTTTCTGCACCCTCTTTCTCCTCTGTTTGCGACATCTCTCTCCTATTTTGTCCGTTCCCTAGTCTTTATCCACTCTCTGTGGCTTCTTTCTCCATATATGGCCATTCTATTGTCACAGGGATATTACCGGTGCTCTGTGTTGCGGGGATATGGATCAACATATGGGCGCAGGGATATGCATCAACATATGGGCATGCAGGGATATGACCGCGGGTCCTCTGTG
>ML791305.1:117717-184303 GCA_009831015.1 Picea engelmannii
TTTGTTATATTTAGGTCACTTTAACTTTGTCGAAGACGGGAACGGTTATAACGGTGCATTCGTCGCTCGTGTGACGAACTTTATGACGGTCAAAAGTGAGCATCACTCTTGCGACGGAAACACAAGCTTGTCAAAATTGAGACCACAATCCACCATCTTGACTATCGTCGCAACACCGACGATAGTTTGCATCCATCAATAGAGCAACGAATATGGGGTGGATTTAGATCAAAATTGAAAAATTCAACTTTTTCTCTATAATTTTGCAACGAAACAGTACTTTCGTCGCAAGTAGTCGTCACAATTTTTCCAATATGTAGTAGTGGCCTTTGTCGGCAGTTTTACTCATTGGATGTTATTCAGAGGGTCTTTTTCGTGCACTACTTGCATCTGGTGCATGTGAAAGACACACAAGGTCGTTGGTTCGTGGTCATGTTATTCGTCTGAGTTCCTCCAAATCATCAAGATCCTACTTTGTACCTCGTGCTGAATGATGAGAGATTCCTTAATGCTCTCCTTTCAGCGGGTCTCCTTCCATCGACTTCAACCCATATATTCTGGAAATGAGACCTAGAGTCCTATGAGTACCTAGAGGCTTCCAATCATAAATGGCAGGTTCTCTCACCATCGAAAGTTGGGAATACATCAATGTCTCCTGATCGATGGATTCTTCAAGTGTTTGACCTCAACACCTTTATTCACACTTGCAAGAATGTACTCAATGCCTTGATACCTACTTTCATTATCAGTAGGTTGTCTCGCATTTGTTAACGATATACCTTAATGACCAGTAATCAAACAAAGTCTCATTTTGTTCGACCTCAACTCCTTTATTCATATGATGTAGACTTGCACTTTTGGCGGATCATGTAGAAGACTTGAAGACATCAATTCATAGTCTCATATTTCCCGATTTTTTGCTATCACTCATTGGACCAGTACCTATATGAATTCAGTGATCATGGGAGAGCAGATTGTACTCCATTTTATACAGATATCTTCAGATTGATTTTGAGACTAGTTTTCACTAAGCCTTGTTCATGACTATGAAATCCTATGACATGTATCTACTTTTTTATTGCCTATTCATGGGCATGAACAATTGTTTGGTATATTTCCACATGGATCTACAGTGTAATTCAAATTGGCAACCATGTGTACAAATTCATTATGGATTGTAATATTCTTATGAGCAACTAGTTCATCCAGTTGGGTCTCCATTACTCAACTTCTGGGAATTTGATCCGAAATCGGATTCAGAAGGCTGACAGGGCTTCAAAAAGGCTCAAAAATGAAAGTGCTCGGAATCTGACGAAACCAGCACCATTACGTCCGTCTCGTTTTCCTGATTCCGGCGGTATATTTATTTTCGCGAATGGAGTCCGTATGGAGGAGATATCGCGATTTTACCGCCAAGTCAAACAGGGAAAAATTTTGGGATGTTGACTGTACCTGTCCGTACAGTCCGTACGGCCACGTGGAGGGTCGTACCGTCATGATGATGTGGCAGAGAACAGGCGTGGTGCATTTGTATTGGATGGTTGTCAGCGAATCGGGTGATGACACGTGTCTCTTCATTTGTGATTAATTTGGTTATGTGTAAAAAAATATTGTTAGAGTCCGCGGGTTTGAACCCGGGACCTCCTCCTCTATACAAAGACTTAACAAACACTCCGCTAGCCAACTATCCGTTGCTTGTTCCTTGTTAAAAAGGTGGGAAATAATATATTTATGTTTGCGGGTTGTTTTAATTGTAAAGGGGGGTGGGCCGGGGCTTAGCCCCGACCCATAGTTTATACTATGCATATATTGTAACCATTGTATTATGTACCGGTTGGCGCGCAATTGTATTGTAATACAATACATTGCATTACATATRTATTATATGTGTGTTAAACCATGCGCAYGGGWTTTAAACCTTTAATACAAGTTTAATACGYGYRGGTTTKTGGTAATGCATTGTAACTTGCGYGGGAAGTTACACAAAGTCYGTTTGCACGGTTTCAAACGGTCAACGACTTTTGCGCCCAGCCCAAGGTCTTATGGTGCCATATAACCTGTTGAAAGGAGCGCGCGCCCAGCTTTGGGGGGCTTTAGCCCAATTCTAACTACTATATGGTTGCAAAGTGGGTTTTCATAACCACTTTTGATTTAATTAATGTAATTAATCCGTTTTTAAGGGTTATTGGGCATTTTTAAAGCCTAAATTCGTGGAGGAAGTTGGAGAGGGAAAACTAACTCTCCCACTATTTAACCAAGGCTATTTTGAGGCCAAGGACACAGATTTGGAGAGCATTCAGAGCAGAGATGTTGAGGCAAGGCCAAGATAAAGCCAGTTTGAGGCAGAGGAGCTGTTGAGGTAGAGATGCTGTCGGACGATTTCTGAGAGTTCGGTATATCCGTTTCAGGTGCCGTAAGTTGTGCAAGATTCTAGAGATCATGGCGAACAAGACCATATCAGTCTAGGAGCCAATCGGCAATTGTAAATATGTACTAATAAACTTTCAAAAATAAATCAAGAAGCCTCCCACAAGAGAAAAGGCCCGGAGACGTAGGCAAAGTTGTCGAACTCCGTTATCAAACTTGTGCATTATGGTTTGCTGTTTTTCATTACTTTTCAGAACTGCAAATATGTTAATGGCTGTATAATTCATTCTCTTTTCCTCGTTCTTTCATTAAGTTTCCCAATGGTCAATTAATGCATGCTAATTAAACTCAACCATAGTCATTCGAAAAATCCTGACGGATCAGAATTATAATGTATTTCGACCATCGCAGATACTCCTCTGACCTCACACATTAGGGGGCATCTGTTATATCAAGATTTTCCTCACCCCATGCAACTTGCTCAGAAGGCCTTTTCCATTTCCCTATGCAGACTTGAAGTCCCTTTTTGCAGTTCCCAGAGCTAAAAATTGTATTTTCCACATATACGCACCCTAATAGTTATACAACATGTGTATACTCAAGTTGCACCATTACAACCTGCGTACATCGGGTTTTGTGCCCAAAATTAAAAAAATGGTGTCAGGTTTCCATGTCACGTCACAAGATCCATGATCCTTGACCTTCCATATACTGGAAACGTTCTAACTCAACCCTTTAGTTCCATTTGAAGGCTATAAATGGGCCATATCCAAGTTGTGGAAGAAGAGAAGAATTCAACTTTGAGAGCAAAGTTACTTTGGAGAAATTATTCACTTCATATTGAGTCAACATCCTTTTGTCCTTTTAAGTCTGAACACATTGTTCAGCCCCCAAGCTCTTCCCTATTTGATGGAGAACCTCATTGTCTCTCTTATATGAGCTTGCCTTTGGTGGAGGCCCAGCTGGAAGGGACTTAGTTTCTCGGTTCTAAACGTGCCAACAAGGAATTTTGTCATTCATACACTTCGGTTGATTACATTTTAATAGAAATACTCTTTTCTCATCCAATTAATATCTTGCAAATATTTGAATTGTTATTCCATGGGCATATTTGTTATGAGTATTGATGGATTTTGTTATTATATGTGCTAACTTTATATATTATCACTGTATGTTTGCGTATCTTGGTTGTTGAGGACAAGTTGCAGGTGTGTTTCTTTGATTCAAGTGCTCAATGGTGGAAATCATCAAACGTCTGGACAAGGTAGGCTCTTTATCTTGTCTTGTTAGCATATTTGTTTATATAGCATACTTGAGATTAGATTTGATTTATGTAGTCATTTCCATATGTTGTGTTTTACCCCATGCCATAGAGTGATTTTCCTCGTAACACTATACTTAACCATTTTCATGTTTGCGGACCTTCGGACTCATGGACTATCGGACTTGTATTCTCCTCCATTCACCTAAGCATAAGTTTGATCAACACTTATAATTATTTTATGTCTCAAACTTTCGGACTTTTGGACTTGCAGACCTACATGATACACTTCCACTCTCCATTGTTCGCCCGACACTTTTTGTTACTTAGCCAATCCATACTTGTGGACTTGAGGACCTTCAAACTTGCATTTCTCCCTTTTCATATGAGTCGCCAACCCCGATACCCCCGTATTACCCATCCCTTCACATTGTTCGATGCCACATTTATTGTTGTCCCTACAGATCCAACTACCAAATTTATTATTGAGTTTGTCATTAATTAATAGTGTTTTTACCGACTCTACTAATAGTTATTTTGAGTTAATGTTTCCGTAAAATAAATCGAACTCAAGTTCATTTCACTGTGCAAAATATAATAGCTCAAGAAAAGTTGGCAAGCTTCTCTATGACATACATGAGAATGAAATTATTTTATGGGGATACCCTGAACCTCTTTGCTAGAGAAGATCAAAATTATCATTGGTCGCGCTCCTACTGGTATTACATGAAATTGTTGGATAGAGAAAACACCAAAGTATGGACGTCATGAATAGTTCTTGTCGGGTGTGTCTCAGAAGTCTTTGAGTTCAAGGACATCATCACATGGTGTGTCTATAATCTCATTCATAACAAAAGAGTCATTTCATTGCACAATAGTTCTCATATCTCGTTAGCACCTTCAATATTTAGAGAAATGTTGAAATTACCAGAGTCAAACCTGGTCTACAAAGGAGAAGAAGCGAGAAACTTCCTGAAATGAAAGAATAATGGATTGGAGCTTCTCCAGGAATATTTGCATGACCATGCCACAATGCTTGAAGACATATCAATAATTCATATGAGTTCTTTAAAGGATCCCTATAAGGAAATTTCCTGGCTATTTACTCGAATTGTTTGCTAGGATTCTACAGAAACAATTCCTCGACTGGAATTGTACATTTTACATTTTTTTGTGCATGAAAATGTTATCTTCGACTGGGAGAAGATAATCTCAACTGAAATCACTGCTCATCTCAGTAATTTCAAGTCTGATAAAATATTTTACATGTCTTCTTATTTGATATTTTCCATTACATATTGTCATACTTTTGAGGGCTTAAACATTGCCTGGAGAATTAAAATAAAAGTTGACCCTGTAACTATGTTGTACCAAGCTTTATGGAAGCAAGGGTCGGCCTTCATTTTTATGAGGTGTATTCAGATTTCATGTCTAAATTCAAGAAACTATTATTTGGGGAAGATGCATCTTGGTTGTCATTGGAAGTTGCATATTTTCTAAAGGGAAGAGGAGTTCTGGGAAAAATGGACAATTATAATATTATCAGGGTTTTTTTCTCTTTTGAGAAACCCATTTTCCTTCCCTATTATATATCTGAAATTTTTTTGTCATCTAAATATTCTGCAATACAAATTATGGTTTCATATATTGTCTGAGAAAAGGAAAAAGAAATCCATACATCTTCCATGGAAATTCAACGAAATTATTCTCCGAAGAATTTCCAAAATTGATGAATATGTTGCTTATTTCGAGAAATTTGACCTACAATTTGCAAAAGAAATCAAGGGTTTCGACCCAAACCACCTTTTTTATAATCACTTGCTTTCAGTTGAAATTGGCCCTTCATTTTTAAAATCAACCATTAGTAAAGAAGAAGAAAATGACAATCACCATCTGAGTGAACAGGAAGCCTACAAAAGTTCAAAAGACATAGAAAATGTCATAAGCACAACAGAGCATCATAAAGAAAGAGGTAGACCCTCGAATGAAAAAAGTGCTCAATCATCAATTGTCTCTAGGAGGAGTTCCTTGCCAAAGGAAAATCCACAACCAGGAACATCCCATGAAAGAAAAATCCAAAGCACTAATTCTAGGGATGATGAAGATAGGAATCCTCCTAAAGGGAACCTAGAAAATCCCCATAAACTGAAGGACAAAAGAAAAAGAACTAGTTCACGGCAGGAAGGGGATGAAACACATGCTCAGGAATATGACTTATTATTGGATAATATGGACCTAGATGTGGATATTGAAAACATTACTTTTCCAGATGTTGAAGTATTAACTTGAGAGAATGTATATGTTGTCTTGGCACTCATGATCCATGATGAAACTTTTTCTTATGAGGAGACATTTGTTGTACAAAATGCATCTTTTGATAAGGAATCTAAAAAATTAGTTTTTGAAAGAACCACAAAAAGTAAGAGCGGTAATGTTGGCACTTTAGGAGATCCAACACTTAGAAATCCTTGATCTGGACATTGTTGGAGCTACCATTGAAGTCCCAGACCCTAAGTATCTTTCAAACTCCATGCTCATGACTCGATGGTATTTTGAAGAGCATATTGAAGGACTAAAAAGGACATCGGCTGAAAAGTTCGACAATATGATGGAATTCACACATGATGACATTGATAGTTGGTTTGTTGAATATACAAATAAGAGTGAAGACATTGAAAATTTATTACAAAATTTTTCTATTGATCTTAGGGAAATTGAAAATGAGCTATTTAATATTAAGATAAAGAAAGAAGTAATCGTTGTTCCATTAAGGGACTTTATTCAAGAATGGTTAAATACTTCAATCGCCAAGACTTTCGAGATTCTAGTAGAGGAAGTTATGATTGGTAATCCAATTACAGCCAATAAGATTATAAAGGAAGAAGCAATAAGAATATAAGTGGGAGATACCATCATAGTAAGTCCATAGTGATCACATTCTTCTTTCTTTGTTAGTATTCATCGAGCTATTCTTCTTCTTTGAATAGAAAAGTTTAATTGAATTTTGATAACTTTCTCTTTGTCTTCTTTCCAGATTCAATTGCTCAACATTCACCCACCTTCTTCTTTCTTTGCTCTACCTTTTTGTATGTGTTTTCTTTATGGTCCGCAGGAGCCCCAATCCCAGTCCTTTGGACAAATGCCTTTAAATTTCAAAGCATTGTAACAAACTTTATTATTTTTGAGAAATCCCAAGAGAACTCAGTCGGGATCAATTTTGACGTTATTTTATAACTCTGAGCATTGAGTATAAAGTATTTGAAATTGATTCATCATAATATTCTTTTGAGCTATGCAAGTATTTAATCTATAAAATTTCTCTTATCCGTCTGAACCATCTTCTTTTATTTTTATGTGTGATAAAAAATCTTTATTTTTACTATGATGGATGTGAGGAGATTATGTTTATTTTCAGAAAATATGTGATTTGCGAGGTGTTGAGTAAAAGAAATGGAAGTCCTCCTCACAATGTTTGTTCGAATCTTGTTTTGCTAACACAAGATAGGCGGGATTATCACCCTAATTTATAGCCTTATTGTAAGTTCAATTAACCTTCAAGTTATTAACTTAAATACCAACTGTTTTTTTTTAAACATTTATGAGATGCAAACTAAAATAAAGAAGTCTGTTTTTTTTAGACAATAATTTAAACAAGAAGAAAAATCACATAATTTGATAGAAATAAGAAAGACCAAGAGAGTTGCAAAACCATCAATGATTTTATTCATTCATTCTATAATAGCCAATACACTTCACATACTTTCAAAGTATAGACCAGATGAAAGTATAGTAGCCTAAGGTAACACACACATAGGCCATTGGTGCCTTCAAATCAAACCAAGAATGATAATCCAACAACCAGAACTTGCACTATGTTATGACTCTGCACAAGAATCCTATTTAGCAAATTAATCCAGAAACCAAAATAAGTTTGCAGACTATCAAACAGAAAATCAACCTGGAAGCATATCATAATTCAATGTTCCTTGGTCCTAGATTTTCGTCACCTTCAATAGACACTACTGTCACAAGAAGTGTCTTAGCTTAGAAATGAGAGATGAATGAAGTAGTAATGAAATATCACTTCGAAGTAAGAGTAGGCATTATCAGATCAATGTGTTCTCTCATCTTTCTTTTGTCCATCTTACCTCCTTTTAATATCTCCAAGGTAGTTGAATTACTCAACCACTTCTAGTTAATTTATTAATTAACAATTAGTTAGTTAATAGGAGACTTGTTAAGTAAGTTAATAAATAATAATAATAATAATAATAATATGATAAGGGTATTAAATAAAACTAATAAGTGGGGACCCCCTAATTCTCTTTAATGAATAAATAAACTATTCCATCCTTGTATCATCCACCTTGAATGCATTCCATATCAATCTCACCATGTCATACCATTCATGTCACTATTATGTACAAAATTAAATAATCATAAGAGCCCCTTGTCACTCCATGTGGAAATTATGCAATTTATCAAAATCTATCCATTTCATAATTTATCCAAACATGAAGCATGTAAAATATAAAGTTTCTCAACACGGTGCTATCAAATATGAGTTGTCCAAATAAAGTGCAAACAAGTCCATACATAGGTGCCAAAGAAATTATGAGAAACCATAGTTGTTGTGAGAGGCTTCCCCTCTCTTTCTATGACTACTCTCAACTTTTCCATTTTTTCTAATTGATGAATCTGCCTTATACTACAATTATCTCCATCATCATTCAATCCTTACAATTCCAAAAAACAAGATTATAGTCACCATACAACCATAGTGTTCAATAAAATCGGTCTATCTCTCATTCCATAAAGTATCCATTTCAAAAGCATAGATGTCACACAACAATTATGTCATCATTCAAATTGTTCTCAAAATATTTTCGTGTCACATTCCAAGCATTTTTTTTTTTCAAATGATCAAAATCCATGTATTAGTCCCTTTTAACACCAACTTTTGTCTTCAGTCAAAACATTACAGATTATTGTCAACATCAAATGTGAAACATTTATGTAGACAACTCTAAAAAATCAATAGAGTCATCAAACAAACATTTGAGTTATCCAAACAAACATCTTCTTTATCTAAGCTCTTAAATGATCGATTTCAATGCTTATCAAACAACACTCGAATGTAACAATGTTTGTTCAATCTGACCCCAAACTAGATAGATCATTTTATTTGCAAGGATATGGCAGGCATATATACGCATTGAAATTACTCAGTTAATATAATGGTATCGTTCCCCTATTATGGCCAAAAGATCACAAAATCGAACCTGACAGAGATGTCACAAAACAACAGGGGTTCCAAAACTTTACTGCCACTAAAGCAGAATCATAAACTCTACAAGGCCCAATGGGTTACTAAGAAACAATCTAAGACTCTATTGTGACATTGTCGCAAATCTTATCATAATTCACAAAGACAATGATGCCTCCTTCTTTGTTTTCGGTCCCAAACAATGACCATAATCAAAATGACCAAGGTTTTATAGGATTGTGTTTGCCAACAAACAACAAAATGTCGATAATAAGAGGGATTTGACCCAAAATGTTTTAATTCACACTTGGCCCAACCAAGATGTGCATGTGGGTAGACCAACAAGGTTATGCATAAGGTCTCATGACATTTTATTTCAAGAAACAACGCAGGATCTGCAACACTAAAACACCAAAGACCCAAAGCACCAGAATTTTCCATTTTAATGAGCTATAGACAAACACAAAACAACATGGTAAATATGCAACCAATAGCCATAACTATGGATATCAACCATCCATCATAACATTAAAACTTTTGTGTATGCGTTTTTTCCAAAAATAGGAGTAAAACCACCTTATTTTCCTTCAAAAGAGAACATGAAAGCATTGAATGACAAGCATAGCATACAATTACAGAGCCATGCATAAATTATTAAGAAAAAATCACATTAGATGATAGGGAGTCAAAACCCTAGTACTTGGTGTTGTACAGGTTAAAAGGTGCCTTAGAGCGGTTGTTGCAGTTACCAGAGCTCGATTTTCACTAACGAATGAAACGAATGCCAAAACCCAAAATGGTATATTCAAACAACAAGTTGGTGCATTAATTTTTGGTCACATCATGCTAGGGTGACGACCAACATTAATCACTTGCTAAACCCAAGACAAGCCACATCAAAACTTCAAGCAAGCAACAGTTGCCAAGTAAGTGCCATCTCATTTTGGATCACATGTTACCAATGCAACCACCTACTATATTAACCACCATCGGCAAACAACAATGTCCATCCTATGGTATATACATACAAGATGTCCCACATTCGTTCGAAATATCAACATTCACTAAAATATGAACTTCCAACACTTAGCCACCATAATTAAGATCGTTGGCCATACCATGCAATGTTTATAAAATATACATGTTGGATCATATCAATATGATATATTATATGTGTCTGTTGTGGATAATATCGCATATGCATTAATACCTTAAACATTTTTTCAAATATAAATCATTATGCTATCACAATGTTACAATAAGGTCGGCACTACCACATCCTTGTATCTTGTCTAATATGTATTGGACCATGTACATATAACCTGTGTAATACATATAAGTGATGTGATATGTGCATATGTATGCATGTAACCCTTTTCTTGTATGTCTAAAACTCAACATCTAGAGGGTAAAAATCATGCCGATGCATTCATAAAAAACAAAACACTCTTTTATCATTTGAAACAACAGCCATAAAACACCCTTTCTTTTTTTGAGATGATTTTTCCCGACATTTGTACTTAGAATAAAAAAATGCCCAAAGAGGAATTTTGAATACCATTCGAAACCATTATTGTTATCACTTAAATCCAAGCTCATATCAAAATAATCATCATGCAGGTGATCCATAAGTATCAAAGACAACCATCAACAATAAATAATTTAAGTGACTTTTCCTTCAAAGGGGCTCTTCCTAGCTATTTATTTGAATGACACTATATGGGGTCCCCACTTATAGTTTATTTAATATATATGTATATAATATTTTTTTTTAAATGTGTATGGCTTGCAATTATTTGCAAGCAAGTGACTCTTTGACGATTTTGAGAGTCAACACTGGTGACTCCACAAGGAAGGCAATGTTATATTGGCTTGAACTCAGTTTTTTGGTTTCGCAGACAGAGAGAAATTTCATGTTTATGTACTCAAGAATTTTATTTTTGCTTTGGTATGCTCTTTCAAATTGGGGTGGCGGAAGGTAGAAAAGGAAAAGATGAGAGATGGAATAGTTTTAGCACTCAAGTTTAAGCAAACTGGTCATAGATGTAGCATGATACAAGGATGTAGACCACAAGTATTTTCTCTCTTTATGTTCCAACTACTTATCAATACTTAAGAATACTTCTTCAAAGTAAGGAAAAACTATGGTTGTGCATGACTTGCTCAAACAGGATGAAACAAACTTTAACAAAATAAAAGGCACAGCGAAAAAAAAAAGTTATAGTCAAATTAAAAAATCAAACCTCAAGAAGGACTGGAAATTGAAGAAACAGTACTGAAGAAAATGAAATGCAGAAAAATAAAACAACGATACAACCTAAATTGATATTTTGCAAGAAACATTGATTAAGAAAATGTAATAGTTAGCTAGGCTCAACATAATGTTTCAAATGTGAGCCATTAGTCGTAAAAGAGAATAACCGCTCTTCTTTTAACATGTAAGTATTATTTCCAACTACTAGAGCGATCTTGTAAGGACCTAGCCAGAGTTTTTGGAATTTAGAATTCTTGCCTTTATCAGCATGTGCGGATCCCCAAAGCAAGACTTTTTCATTGACCTTAAACTTGACAGATTTGGCATGCTTATCAAAGTACTTCTTGACTATATGTTGCCTTTTCTTCATATTTTCCAATGCATTGTTTCTTTTTTCTTCTAAATCCAACAAAACATTCATTCTCTGGGAAATGTCGATGGAATTTAACTCCTCGGTCCTCATTGCTAAACGAAGGGAAGTAAGTTGAAGTTCAACATGCATCACAACTTCCTGACCATATAAAAGTGAGAAAGGAGTATGGCAAGTTTTGTTTTTGGCCTTTGTGCGATCAGCCCACAATGCATATGTGAGAAGAGTATGCCATTGATGGGGCTTGTCATCAATAATCATTTTCAGGATCTTGACCAGGTTTTTGTTGGTTAACTTGGCTTGTACATTTCCCTGAGGGTAATAGGTGGATGAGATGAAGTGATTGACTCCAAATTCACTCAAAAACTGAGCAAACTTTACAGAAATAAACGTTGATCCATTATCTGAAATTATTTTGAGCAGAAGGCCAAAGCGTACAAAGATATTAGATTCTAAGAAGTTGATCACCTGCTCATCCTGTGTGTTTTTAAGAGGAACAACTTCAATCCACTTGGTAAAGTAATATTTTATTGTCAAGATAAATATAGGTCCAACAGAAGATGGAGGTTTTATAAGGCCAATGAATTTCAATCCCCATTTAGCCAATGGGAAATCAGGAAAAATTGGTTGTAAAGGCATAGCTTAAAATTGTTCCCTGCCAAATTTTTTTTGACATTTTTCACATGCCCAAACGAACTTGAAAGAATCTTGAAACATCGAGGGCCAAAAATAACCATCCCTGATGATATTGAAAGCAGTAGCCTTTGCTGCGAAATGGCCACCAATACAGAGGTTAGAATCTGCAGATCCATGAAGTTCATTTAAAAAAAAAATGGGTTATGTTATCATCAACACATCTTAGTAGTAGCTCATCAATAGATCTACAATAAAGGATGTTCCCTAGGATGAGGTACTTCGGGGATATCAAGATTAATATTCTGCGCTGATGTGAATCTAAAAGACTTGGGAAATTCTAATGCAAAAGATAATAGATTATATCCTTGTACCAAGGATGATCAGCCAAGTTAATATCAAGAGTTTCCAAGTAAAATAATGTCAACAAAGCATTCTTGTCTTCCTCAAGAGAATCACCTAGTTCAGGATGTTGATCCAAGTGAAGAGCTAGATCATGTCCCTTAATAGTTTTAGTTGTGGTGATTGTTAAATCATGTTCCTGAATCTTGGAAAGCTAATGAGCAAGTTTTCTTGAAAGATGAGTTTGTGTAAGAAAAAAACTCGATTACATGCAAAGAGACTCCTACCTGTGTTTTCTTGCCCAAAATAAAATGCCTGAACTTTTCTATAGATTTTACCAAGGCGAAAGTGTGTTTTTCAATCAGAGTATACTTCACCTCATCATCTAATAAAATTTGACTCATATAGGCTATAGGATTTTCTTGATTGTGTTCATTAGCTTGCAGAAGGATGGCATAGATTGCCTCTTATGTGGCATTGGTATAGATGATGAAGTCTTTATTAAAATCAGGCTTGGATAAAACTGGTGCAGAGCTAATTGCCTTCTTGATTCCTATAAAATCATTTTCTACCTCATCAGTCCAACATAAGTTTTTATCCTACTTCAACAAATTATGAATAGGTTTAACCATCACAACGAAGTCAGGAACAAACCTCCTATCAAATTTAATGGTTCCCATGGAAGCTTGAACACTTTGCTTAGATGTAGGAGTAGGGAGGTTGATAATCATGGAAACTCTCTTGAGGTCAATACTAATACCACAGTAAAAAACAATATGACCAAGGATTTTTCCTTAAGTAACTCCGAAAATATACTTAGAAGGATTCAATGACATACCATTTTTTTTGCAATGCAGAAAGACTTTCCTAAGATGACCAAAATGATCTGATCGTTTTTTAGAATAAATAGTTAAGTCGTCAAGATAAACCTGAATTATTTAACTAATCAAATCGTCGAAATATGTTTGCATAGCTCTCTGGAATGTGGCACTTGCGTTAGACAGGTCAAAAGGCATGCGTTCGTAGGAAAAGGTGCCCCATCTGGTGGTGAATGTGGTTTTGTATTTATCATCTCTCCTAACTCTAATTTGATTGTATCTCGAAAAACCATCAAGTAGGGACATTATTTAAGACCCGACTACCTATTGTAGGATCAGCTCCATGTTAGGAAGCAGAAAGTTATCTTTAACACTAGCTCTATTTAAATCACGAAATTCAACACCTAACCTGATCTCACTAGTTTTATTCTGACAGGAACCAGATTTGAGACCCATTTAGAATACTTTACTGAAAAGATGATTTGAGCTTTTAGTAATTTTTCAACTTCCTTTATGATAGTAGCTTCGAGGTCAAGGTTTATGGCCCTTTGTCTCTGCCTTACCGCTTTCGCCCCTTCCTTAATAGAAATGGCATGTTGGATGATGTTGGGATCAAAACATTGAATATCCTCATACGACCAAGCAAAGGCGTCCTTGAATTCACGAAATAAATCCATGAATCTTTCTTTTTCCTCTTGTGAACACTGGGCTCCTACTTTAAGAATCTTGGGATCATATGAGGTTCCAATGTTCACGGAGACAATGTATCCAACTTTCCTCTTTGAATCCTCTTCTACAACATTTTCCTTTTTACCAACATCACTCATTGAAAATGAACTCTCAAGAGCAGTCAAGCCTTTTGGAAAATTATCATCTTCAATAGAAATCACTTCCTTAGGCTTAAGAGGTTCAGTTTGTAAGAAAGCACATATACCCTCATCATTTTTTAAAACATGCCATGATTTAACATTGTCAAGTATATGTGGATGATATAGAGCCATAAAAGTGCAATCAAGTCACTGCAGTAATAGTTTTAGAGTAGGAGAGGCAACAAAAACTGCCAACTTGTCAGTCATTGTGTTAAGCTCCCTTTTTATGTGAGTGATGTTGAAAGATAACATATTTGAAAGCAAGTCCCAAATGGCCTGAGTGTACCTTTTCATCATCTTGTTATTGGGGTTATACATTTTTCTAACAAGATTAACCACAAGGTCGGAATCACTAAATATGCTAAGATGACCATGACCCAGATTATAAGCATTCTCGATACCTAACAGTAGGGTTTCAAACTTAGCAACGTTGTTGGTGCAAGCGAATTCTAACCTGAAGGAGAAGTTATAAATTTTTCCTACAGGTGAGTAAAGGATAATACGAGCTCCATTTCCTTCATTGGTGCATGCACCATCAAATTGCATATGCCACATTTTGTCATCATAGTCAAATTGTTCACGTGGCATGTCATCTTCTTCTATGAAAATAGAGTAAACACCTAGGATTTCCTCAACATAATTGACATTTAGATGAGGAACTTTCTCAATATAAGGTGAGATACAATCTTCTCTGAGAACAATAACATTATTTCCATCCTTAGGGATAGATAGAAGTGACCCATCTAAAGACAATTTACCACCTGTTAAGGCTTTCCAATCTCTTCCCAAAATAATTGAGTAATTGTTGAAAGACATATCAATAACTTGAATTTTAATGGTGGTGCATAATTCTGAATGTGCGCAAAGCACTAAGGTTACATCTTTGATCTCACCAATCATGGATTGTTGTTGATTATTATAGGAGAGCATGCTTCTCACATTTTCATTTGTACAAGAGAGGACCAACTCTTCCATAATGATATTTGACATAACACTTGGGCCTGAGCCACCATCAATGAGGCAACAATGGTCTATTATGTCTAAAATCTTTACGGAAATATAAAAAGGGGGGTAATTTATAAATCTCCTAAAGTTATTTACACCTATCTTATTTACATGAGACTCTTCTTCATTGTAATATTCCCTGAGATTGGCTATGTTTTAAGTTTTACCTTCCATGAAATCTCTAAGATGTTGTTGTTGTTCTGGTACAATTACCATATCCAAAAGAGTAGCATCATCTTTTATGTTAGCCAACTAATTTAAAATATTACACTTTCAAGGAGTGGTGAATTGATGACCGGTAGAAAGGTGGGTAGCTTGTGAACCAGTATTTTGAGTGGATGTGCTAGGGGAAAAAGTAGTCTTGGAAGAATCAACTTTACCCTTATTGGAATATGATTTATTTTTGGTATTAACTACCATAATTCCCTCCCGTGGGGCCCAATCTAAGACAACAATGGTAGCATTTGGTTTCTTTCCAAATATTCGATCCCTTTCATTTTTCTTGATTTCACAAGTGCTTTCCTCGTGATGTTCTTAGTAAAAATTACACCAAGCTCTGGGCAATATGGCCTTGGGTTGAAAATTATTGTTCACAAAATTTTTAGTAGCGTCCTGGGTAAAGGCCTCGATGGTAGAGGTAGAAGCAATTCCCTTCCTTTCAAAAGAGATCATGTGATTATTAATATCTTGCATAAGATGTAAAATGGTAGACATATCAGTTTGTTTGGCATAATCCTCCTTAGGAATACTAGTTATGTCTAGCTTCTCTTTGTACTCCAAACAAGTCTGAAGGGAAGATCCGATATTATCTATGGCTTTCTCTTCCAATCTGTGATGATAGGAAGAGGGTAAAGCATTGTAGTAATGCATGAACGCGGCTTGATTTTGAGGTCTGATCAATTCAGGGATTTGATTATATAACTTGGTGAAGCGAAGATTGAAAGCCTTAATGGTTTCACCTTTGTTATATGTAATGTTATTGTACTCCTTTAACTGATCAACTGGACTCTTGGGTTGTCCAAAAGTGGACTTGAACCAATAGACCAACTCTTCCCAGGTGGAGAAGATTTTCAGAGGAAAATCAAAGAAGTCAGTTACAATTTTTCCTTCTAGAGGATTCACAAATAAACGCATATAGGTATCGTTGTCATTCACACCAATGTTATGACATGCATTCGAAAAAGCAATCAAATTCTCTTCTGTGGAAATAGTCTTGTTTCCCGAAAATTTAGGCAAATGAACTTTGAACTTTGGCAAAGGATTGGTTGTGGGTGCAAGATTCAAGGGAGAAGAAACATGCCACGGAGTAGTAGTAGCATCTTCCTCAGATTGAAATAAGCCATATTTCTTAATGACCTTGGTTGGATTTGTGGTATATTGAATAGGAACAACATGGCTATAGATACTCATGATCGAAGTCGAAGTAGAAGGTTGTGAGGAAGATGAACTATTGGTGCCACCTCCAGAACCACTACTTCCTATTCCACTACTACTGCTTGACATTTTGAATATGTAAGTAAGTGGAGAAGCTGAGGAACTAGAAGAATCAGACAAAGGCTGATGAAGCTTAGGTTGTTGTCCTTGGAAAACAACTTTTCTTCTTCCTACTTAGGGAATGAGAGGAAAGTCAAGTGATTGACCTCGTATTTGTCAAGATATACGGGAGGAAGAGGACATAATATGTGCTAATGTCAGGATTCATCAAGGGCTCGTCTCCTTTTTTCATCCAAATCTTAATGGAGATAGAATTCAACAACAATAACTTCCCAGTATTGGTGTAACTTAGCCCTAGTACAAGAATGTCTGAGGATTTCTTGAAATAAGGTAAATGAGATGTTGTTCTGATTGAAGGGGCCTTCAAGAATGTTAGAAAATTAATGATGAGGATGGTTTCTAATAATCCTCCGAAGGGCATCCCATTGTTCCTTAATTCGGGCCTCTTCAGAAACAACTTCCCAAGAATGATTCAGTTCAGCCTGACTATTGGCAGTCTCAAGAATGAGATTATACAAGGTAAGGGTAATGCGTGTTTGATATTATTATTTATATTTATTTCTTTAATTTATATTTATTGTTTGTTTATAGCTTGTATACTTTTGTTATAAATTTATTTATTATTTATTTATTTAATATTGGTTTGTCTTTCATTCCCTAGTATGGTCGCCAAAGAAAATGTTGAGTAAAAGAAATGGAAGTCCTCCTCGCAAAATTATTTCGAATCTTGTTTGTCTAAGACAAGATAGGCGGGATTATCACCCTAATTTATGGCCTTGTTGCAAGTTCAATTAACCTTCAAGTTATTAACTTAAAGACCAACTGTTGTTTTTTAAAACATTTATCATATGCAAACTAAAATAAAGAAGTATGATTTTTTTAGACAATAATTTAAACAAGAAGCAAAATCACATAACCTGATAGAAATAATAAAGACCAAGAGAGTTGCAAAACCATCAATGATTTTATTCATTCATTCTGTAACAACCAATACACTTCACATACTTTCAAAGTATGGACCAGATGAAAGTTTAGCAGCCTAAGGTAACACACACATAGGCCATTGGTGCCTTTAAATTAGACCAAGAATGATAAGCCGACAACCACAACTTGCACTCCATTATGACTCTGCACAAGAATCCTATTAAGCACTGAGAAATTAATCCATAAACCAAAAGAAGTCTGTAGACTATCAAACAGACAATCAACCTGGAAGCATATCATAATTCAATGCTCCTTGGTCCTAGCTTTTTGTCACCTTCAACAGACCCTGCTATCACAATAAGTTTCTTAGCTTAGAAATCATAGATGAATTAAGTAGTAATGAAATCCCACTTGGAAGTAAGAGGAGACCTTATCAAAGCAATGTGTTCTCTCCTCTTTCTTTTTTCCAGCTTACCTCCTTTTAATATCTCCAAGGTAGTTAAATTACTCAACCACTTCTATTTAATTTATTAACTAAAAATTAGTTAGTTAATAGGAGATTTGTTAAGTAATTTAATAAACAACAATAATAATATGATAAGGGTATTAAATAAAACTAATAAGTGGGGACCCCCTAATTCTATTTAATGAATAAATAAACCATTCCATCCTTGTATGTTCTACCTTGAATGCATGACATATCAATGTCACCACGTCATACCATTCATGTCACTATTATGTACACAATGAAATAATCATAAGAGCCCCTTGTCACTCCATGTGGCAATTAAGCAATTTATCAAAATCTATCCATTTCATAATTTATCCAAACATGAAGCATGTAAAATATAAAGTTGTTCAACACAATGCTATCAAATATGAGTTGTTCAAAAATGATATGTTGTCCAAAATAAAGTGCAAACAAGTCCATATATAGGTGCCAAATAAATTATGAGAAACCATATTTATTGTGAGAGGCTACCCCACTCTTGTTATGATTACTCTCCTCTTTTCCATTTTTTTCCAATTGAAGAATTTGCCTTAGCAGATTTCTCTTGCTATGATCATTCTCTTGCATATGGGAAGTGACTGAATGAAAAATTCACGTGATGATTTTGACCTGGTTGTTACTACTTTCTCTTCCTTGAGGTTTTCTTCAAGCTTAGTGATTTTGGCCTCATGATGGGCATGTGAGGCTTGGGATTGAGGATGAAAGTTATGATGTGAAGGAGGAGGTGGTGGAAGTGAACCAATGGGACAAGCATTAAAGGGAGGTTGTTGTAGGTTATCAATATTTGGCCATCCTTGTGAGTGTCTGGGAGGAGGGTGCACAATATCTTGCCAACCATCTCGTCCTGGCACAACTAAAGGATTGGAATTATGATTTGGAACTGGTATGCCAATATTTGGGCATGGATTCTCAGGAATAGGTGGAGGTATGTAAGATTGTCGGCCAACCAAGTTGAGGAACCCTATTTGTAACAATTGATTAAACTCTTCTGAATCTGCATAAAAAAGTATAGAGAACCTTAATCTTTTGTTTCCCCTTTTCCAGGGACCCAATCCTTTGCCTATATTATTACTCCTCCTGTTATGATTGCCTCTACTGAAAAAGCTCATTCTAACACACATTCAAAAATATCATAACCAAATCATGACTAATCAATCATCTAAAATTTTGCAAAATAATAATTTAGACCTGGCTCTATAAACATAACAATACATGTGCAAGAAATCAATATGCATTCCACATTCCAAAACTAGCAATTACTCAGAATGGGGATTTATATGGATCTTGGGATTTCATGATCAGGTTTGTAATTAGTGGAAAATGGTAAGTATGATTAGGAAGTGCAATACAGATTGTTCATTTACCATGGCTAGTTCCATCACAACGTTATCATCAGCATCTGTAAATATGAAATAGAGCATAGATCAAACCAACTAAACACTCATTTTTCAACTTATATAATTTTTCCATGAAACATTTCTTACAATTATAATCTAAGCATGGGAATGAAACATGTATTTGGGTTGATTGAAGGGATTGCAATGAACGGAAAATGTTAAGTATGACGATAAAACACAATGGACATGCTTATACTACAATTATATCCATTATCATTCAATCCTTACAATTCCAACAAACAAGATTATAGTCACCATACAACCATAGTGTTCAATAAAATCGGTCTATCTCTCATTCCATAAAGTATCCATTTCGAAAGCATAGATGTCACACAACAATTTTGTCATCATTAGAATTGTTCTGAAAATATTTTCTTGTCACATTCCAAGCATTATTTCTTTTTTTTCAAATGATCAAAATCCATGTATTAGTCCCTTTTAACACCAACTTTCATCTTCAGTTAAAACATTACAGATTACTGTCAACATCAAATGTGAAACATTCATGAAGACAACCCTAAAAAATCAACAAAGTCATCAAACAAACATTTGAGTTATCCAAACAAACATCTTCTTTATCTACGCTCTTAAATGATCGATTTTATTGTTTATCAAACAACACTCGAATTTAACAATGCTTGTTCAATCCGACCCCAAACTGGATAGAGCCTTTTATTTGAAAGAAGATGACAGACATATATATGCATTGAAATTACTCAGTTAATATCATGGTATTGTGCCCCTATTATGGCCAAAAGGTCACGAAATCGAGCCCGACAGAGATGTCATGAAACAACAAGGGTTCCAAAACTTTACTGTCACCAAAGCACAATCATCAAATGTGTGAGGCCCAATGGGTTAATAAGAAACAATCTCAGACTTTGGTGTGACGCTGTCACAAATCTAATTATAATACACCGAGACAATGATGCCTCCTTCTTTGTTTTGGGTCCCAAACAACGACCATAATCAAAATGACCAGGGTTTTACAAGATTATGGTTGCCAATGAACAACAAAATGATGATAATAAGAGGGATTTGACCCAAAACATGTTAGTTCATACTTGGCTCGACTGAGATGTGATGTGGGTAGACCAACAAAGTTATGCATAGGGTCTCATGACATTTTATTAACAACACAGGATCTGCAACACTAAAAAAACAAAGACCCAAAGAACCAAACTTTTGCATTTAATGAGTTATATACAAATGCATACAAACATGCTAAATAGGTAACTGACAACCATAACTATGGAAATCAACCATCCATCATAACATTCAAACTTCTGTGTATGTATTTTTCCAAAAACATGAGTAAAACCACCTTATTTTCCTTCAAAGCAGAACATGAAAGCATCAAATGACAAGCACAACATACAATTACAGACCCAGGCATAAATTATTAATAAAAAATCACATTAGATGATGGGGAATCGAAATCCTAGTACCTAGTGTTGTGCATGTTAAAAGGCACCTTCGAGTGGTTGTTACGGTTACCAGAGCTCGATTTTCACTAACAAATGAAACTAATGACAAAACCAAAATTGGTAGCTTCAAACAACAAGTCGGTGCATTAACTATTGGTCATGTCGTGCTAGGGTGACGACCATCATTAATCACGTGTGAAACCCAAGACAAGACACTTCAAAACCTCAAGCAACCAACAGGTGCCAAGTAGATGCCATCTCATTTTGGATCATGTGTTACCAACGCAACCACCTACCATATTAACCATTGTCAGAAAAGGACAATATCCCTTCTATGGTATATGCATACAGGATGTCCCACACGTGTTCGAAATATCAACATTCACTAACATATAAACTGTCAACACTTAGCCACCATAATTAAGATCGTTGACCATACTATGCAATGTCTACAAAATATACATGTTGGATCATATCAATACGATATATAATATGTGTGCGGTGTGGATAGTATCCCATATGTGTTAATACCTTCAACATTTTTTCAAATATAAAACATTATGATATCACAATGTTACAATAAGGTCGGCACTACCACATCCTTGTAGCTTGTCTAATATGTATTGGACCATGTACATATAACTTGTGTAATATATATAAGTGATGCACTATTATGTGCATATGTATGCAGGTTACCCATTTCTTGTATGTCTGAAACTCAGCAGCTAGTGGGTAAAAATCATGTCGATGCATTCATAAAAAACAAAACACTCTTTTATCATTTGAAACAGCATCCATAAAACACCCTTTCTTTTTTTGAGATGATTTTTCCCGGCATTTGTACTTAGAATAAAAAAAATGCCCAAAGAGGAATTTTGAATACCATTTGAAACCACTAGTGTTAGCACTTAAATCCAATCTCGTATCAAAATAATCATCATGTAGGTGATCCATAAGTATCAAAGACAGCCATCAACAATAAATAATTTAAGTGATTTTTCCTTCAAAGGGGCTCTTCTTGGTTATTTATTTATAATATTTAATAGTTTATGCCCACTTATAGTTTATTTAATATATGTGTATATAATTTTTTTTTTAGAAATGTGTATGCCTTGCAATTCTTTGCAGGCGTGTGACTCTTTAATGATTTTGAGAGTCAACATGAGGTTCCTGGTCCTTTCTCAGGAATCCTTTTAAAACAAATTTTTATTTTTCAGCATTTGTGTCTTTCTTTGAGCATAAATATTGGACTACTTTAAGGTCCTATATTATTTTTTAATCTAAATTTATTAAAGAATACCATAAGCCAAAGAGGAGTACCACCTCAATAAAAATGCATCAGGATTCATATCCTCGTGAGGTTGTCTTTTCAGTCCTTTCGGATTCAAGCGTCAACATTTTTGGAGACCATATTGGGGAACAACTGAAAGATTTGTATATGGTTATGTGTCATAAAATTACATGACTTTGCCTCAAGCTAACAAGCCCCAGTTATAAATTGGATTACATAATCAATGAAGTATTCTTCATCAATTATATGATCTTGCAATAACAACAGTCGAAACCAGAGAAGAGTTAGAAAGGTCTTGGAAAACACTGGTTCAAGAAGAAGAAATAGAAATTCTTCGAAGACAAAGGAGGGGTGAAAGACAAGATCGAGGAAACGAGAGACAAGATCGAAGAGCACAAGAACAAGGCTGAAACTGAAGCTGGATAAATACAAAGGACCAATTACTAGAAGTAAAAGCAAGAAGTTACATACTTCAAAAAGTGAAGAACATATTCTTGACGAAAAGGAGAAGATTTTGGACATGGCAGAAAGAAATGAAAGAAGAGCATTAATGCAATACCCTTGTTTCCCCTAGTTTGTAAATATAACTATAATTGGCCAAGAGACCATGGAAGACTAAATATGTGTGAATGTTTGATTTGATTAACCTTTGTATAAAAGGGTCAATGTATGAATTTTTTGTTATTAATAGAAGTTGGATATGTGTTGCACAACTGCTGAAAGGGGGAAAGTTTTCCAAGATAGACCATGGATTCTATGAGAGAGATGGTGAGGGGAAACCAAGAATGGTTGAGATGACCCTCACTAGTCCAGTACCTATTGGGTACAATTTCTCAACAGTCCTCTGGCCCATAAATGAATTACCAGTCAGACTAGTAGTTGGAAGGTCATCAAGAGTTAATGAGGAGATGGGGCAGGGTACCCATCTGTAAGGCTTCCAGGCCTGACCACAAATTGGGATTTGGACCCATGCAACCTTGCTGAGGAGGGAAATAAAGGAGGTAATTTGGGGGACAAAGATGAATCTACGAGATCACAGAGTAGAGAGAACAATCTCGAGAAGAGAAGAGAAGCATGTTTTCAACCCTGGAATAGAGAGAAAAAGTTGAGAAGCAAGCTTGTTTTTGGTGAAAAGAATCCATAGGAAGGTTTTCGCTACAAGATGGTAAACGAGGATGAAGAGTGATTGAGGAAGTACTCGTGTAGACCTCCTTGCTTGGAGAAGAGAAAATTGTTTTACAATTTCCTGTGGGAGGAGGAGAGTAACCTTCATCCCTGACTGTCGTGGAGCAAAGAGAAATCATCTCTCTCAGATCATCATGGTCTAGCTTAGGGGTGGCTAGTTGTAAATCTGATAGGAGTGGCTATGCTTATGGTTGGGAGGAAACATGCACCCCTTTCAGCAGTTGCTTCACATTCTCCATTTTTGATAAGTATTATCATACTCTGTGTATATATATTGGATGTGATGATGAATGTATGTGTTTATGGTTAAGTCTTTCAGTATTTGAACACTTATTAGAAATGTTCTTTTTCTTCTATAAAATGATATATCTATATAGTATTTGATTTGTCTCAGTGTAGTTGCTAGAGATTTATGGGATGTGAATCCGCAGGAGAGTCGGGGTAGGATTGAATGAAATGTCTAAATACTTCCGACCCTTTGAAGTTTACCTTAGTGGGAAGGTCAAGTTCAAATTGAAGGGAGAAGGGTGTTCCCTTTAGACTATCCACCCATATGACCGAGCCCTCATGCCCATGTCCTTAACCACTTTGCTGCTAAAAATATTTTTGCGTAGCCCACAAGATTTCCCAAAGGACCCATGTGACCAGGGCATGGGAACCCTGTGCTAGTCTGAAAGGAGCTAGCTCTTTCATCTTCAGGACTTTGGAACTTATGATTCCACAACCCTTGAAAATAGTCAAAGGCCGAAGTCATGAATTGATGAGGGTCGTCGATCTGGGGATCCAGTGGAGATCTCTCTCAGTCGTTAGATAGTACTTAGGAAGGGTAGCATTATGCGCTTTGGTGAGGTTCCACTTCGGGAGAATAAGAGTGGTCTAACTTCGAAACTCCTGAATGTTGAAGTAGCGAAGTAATCTGGACCATCGAAAGTGGAGGGACACGTGTCCACAAATAAATGGTTATCTGGAAGTTCGGGTATTCAGTGGTATAGTGATGTGCAAGTTTCCCTAGAGCTCTACAAGCCAGAGTAAATCCTAGTCGTGGATGCTAGCTACATGTGGCGATAGATCTAGTGTGGTCCGGAGAGAAATCTAGAAGATACATGCCAAACTCTCGAATGTCGAACTTCAAGGTGTCGAGAGTCTCTTCTATCTTCAACATTTTAATAATCTGATCCCAATACTCTCCTTTCTTGATGAGCTCGTTGAAAGGGATGAAGATTTTAATTTTGGCCATTTCGTTTTCAAAGTTAAAGGGTGAGGAAACTTTATCTACCTCTTTGACTCCCATCTCTTGGCTTGCTTATGGTGCTTTCTTTAAAGCTTCCTCTTTTGACTTTCCCTTTTTAGTCATGTCCTTGGTCGGGTTGTCTTTCTTTTGTCGGCTTGCGAAAGGGGTGTTCACTTGAGGTTCCTTTGTGGGATTCATCTGCTGAGGTTCTGTAGATGCCTTTCTTCTCTTGAGGTTGTATTGCTTTTGAAACTGCATGATGGCATTGTGATATCCCTTCCTGAATTCCTCCATTTTTGAAGATAGTGTGTCATTAGTCTCCAGCATAATACCATCATTTGTGTCCATGAATTGATCATGTTCTCCCTTCGTCAAGAACATGTGTGTGTCTGTGTCGTCGAAGCAATGCATTTGATCTTGGATCATCTGATCGAAATATTCATTCACGTAATTGTTTTGGAATGGAGGCCTTATTTGTTGATCACCCTGGTCTCTTTGTTCCCTCTGCCTGATCTGTGGGACCAGACCCCTTCTATAGTTTTGATTTCTGGGTTGGAAATAAAAAATTTCTTAGGTGGCAGGCTTGTTTTCCATGGACATCATTTCCATCAGCTTCTCCATAGCCTTCATCATTAAGTCGAACTTGTCATCCGACGACCGAGAAGTCGATGGTTGCGCATCTCCTTGGGGTTTCTTTCCATTTCTGTCAAATTTTTGTTAGATCTTTCCCGACGCCATCATATTTACTTCGACTTTGATTGCATCACTCATCATGGCGCCTAAATTAGTAGATATTCTTTCCCTCGACAGCAAGGTGAAATCGTTGTCAAAAGAGTCAGTGTATCAAATTTGCACAGCTCTGGGAGGCGGCTGGACTTCTACGGGGATTGAGTTGTAGACCTTAATTAAATGGGTCGAGAACTCTTGCATTGTCTCCTCTGGCGCTCTCCTCATATTGTTGTACTGCGTTAGTAGTTGCAAAGGATTCTTTTTGTCTCCCCATCTGGCAATGAATGATGTTTCGAATGCGACAAAGTTGGGGATGCTTGTTGCTTGATGGGCCTTAAACCACTTCCTAACCTCCCCTGAAATACTCTGCGCAAACAAACTCATCTTCGCGTCTTCATGATCTACCTCTTCTAGGTCAACAAAATCATTGAACCAATCTAGGTTTTTTTGGGCAAAGGTGTTTCCCTTGGCATCATATAGCTTGATCCTTTGGTTATAGTTCTAGGGAAAATCATGCAGTTGGGTTGGCAGGGAAAAGAGGGAAAATCTAGCAGCCATTTCTCTTTGGGGGTTTGGGATTGGTGGTATGTTCTGAGCATGGACTACGACAGCTTACGGGATTTTGTTTGGTATCAGAGATCGAAACATAATCCCATCAAAGACTATATCATCCAAGCTGGTTTCTGATTTAGAGCTAAACAGGGTTTTGAAATCAAGGTCATCAATGCTTTGCACACTGTCTTTAGGTAAGGATAAGTTTTTTTCCAGGTAATATTACGGGTCTGGCACCTGCTCCTTTTCCCTATGCAGAAGTTTTTCGGGATCATACACGGGTGCTACAGGGTCTGGGTCAGGATTGGCTCTGGTATAAACTGTCTTTGGAGCCAAGGTTTCTAAGTCGCGCTACTCTATTCTACTGGTCTCTTTTATTGGAGTCACCAGGGTAAAGGTTTCATCCAATATAGACGTTTGGCCCATTGTTACCCTCAGGGGTCAAAACTATAGCTTTAGTCGTTCTCCTAGAGAAAGTTTCATTCAATTCCATCCCGGGCAACGATGCCAAAATGTTAGCACTCTGTGAAATCGTTTGGCTGAGAAAAAGAATGACAGAGGTAACCTACAAATCAACTTTAAGGCCGAAAACTAGCCTTTTCGACCTAGAGAGGGATCTCTCTGAGACTTCGTCTCTATACAGGTTATGGATTTGAATTGTCAGCTAGATTTAACACGTTCGTACGATATTTCTGGTTATATTGGCAAGAGAATGCAAGACCTTGGGCCATGGATTCAAATTCTAGAAAACAAGAGAAATAAATGACTTGGTAACTATAACTTGAGAGGATAAAGGCTAAGTAGGCTACGGTCTTTTAGTTCGAAGTCGTTGTGTGTGGCGAGAGAAAAACACATAAAGCAACTCAGAGCACCGTTCGAGATGAATTCTGAATTTACTTAGAAGAAAACAAAGTCGACTAAATGGAGAAATCTAGAGCACCGCGCGGTGAATTCTAGACTTGTAAAACATTATGATTTAGACAAAATACAGACATGAATATAAATAACACACGAAGCATGTACATAAGAGAGGTCACAATACATAAAAACACTACCATTAGAATATTTTCATCAAGGTCTCAGAACCTTTGCATTAAACTTCAATCGGGTTCGAAAGTTACATTCAACAGTCATTGTTTACATTACTTTGCCAACCAACATGTCTTACATTGAAAAGATGCAATATATAGAAAAGGATGTGTTGATTGGGTTGTCGTGCCACCCAACTACTATCCCTAGAAATTAGGCTATGATTATTCTCTGTCAGATGATCCTTCGTATGGCACTTTACTAAGAATAGAAACCTGATTGTACCCAATCATACAATAACCGTGTCTTTTCCATGATAGTTCGGTCATCGGCAAGATTTCATCGTTAAGGAGTGATGAGTCGGTGCTTCTCCTTCGACAGGTTATCTGGACAATCAAGCACTTTGTCAGAGTCCTACCACCTAGTGTAACGGCTTTGATTGTTGTCGCGCGATCAATGGTTGGGGTGTGCATGTGGCGGGTAACCCCAGACTGTCACCAGTGTTTCCAAGATGACAACAGCAATCAGGGGACAACGCCTTTCTTCAAAAATGTTGTGTGCTCAACCTACACTTGTCCTTTGTGATAGGTGGGTTTCTATAATTTGTGCGACGTATGTCTATCGTGCGGGTACGTGTTAGAGTCCCTACATCCTGGTAGGAAACATGACACGGGGAGAAAAAATCCACGCCACGTTCGAAAAAACAAAATGGGGTTGGTCAATTATGTTTCTGGCCTAGTCTGCAGTCTTGATATCCGAAGCATTTTCCTGAGAGACCAGTTGCGCCTTTTCATATTCTCTACTTGTCTTCGCAAAACCGCATTCCCTTTCAGCTTCGTTTGAGCACTGGCTAGAGACATGCAGACGTTTTCCATGGTCGGTCCACATTCCTTGAGTTTCTCTGCAATTATCTCCTCTAACATTATTTGTGCTTCGTGTAGCTGGATGATTGTGTCTTGTGCTTCTCTAAGCTTCCTCTTGAGCCAAGTTGCATTCCCTTCTCAGCCCTGTGATGCTGATGTCTCGACGGTTTTTTCTGCTAACTGCATTATCAACTCCCTATTCTCCTGGTAAAGCTTATAAATAACGAGTTGCGCTTGCTTTAGCTGTTGTGATGGCTCATGAATATCCATGTCTTGAGTGACTGGCCCTCTCCGTCTGACACAGGTTTCTTGGATTGAAACTTCGACAGGTTCCAGCCGAATAGTGTGCATGAGTAACTCTTCAACGAAAAAATTTTTTGCACGGCTCGCTCGGGGCTTGGGCCTCCCCTCTCTCTCTGTTTTTCCTTAGCCTGCCTCTTTTCTAGGGCATCTATTGTTAAGGGGACAAGGCTTCTACTGTCTTTCCTTTCTCTGGAGACCTTCTTATTTCTGCCTCCGCACGGTGAGATGTTTATTTTCCCTTGGGTAGAGAGGAATCATTTTTGGGGTCCCTGAGAATGCCAGTTGAAAGAATAAATGAATCCCAGCTCTTTCCCAGTTTCCACAATTCCTCAACTATCAACAGTTTGATTAGTGAGATATGGGATAAGTTATTCCTCAACTAGTTTGCTTCATCTTGGACGTTATCTACCATTCCTCGGAGGCTTTGGTGCAAAAAGAAAGGTAGGTTCAATGATCTCCTTCCTGTGAAATGCATCAAAAATATGATGTGATGTGGGTGTATTATGCCAGACCTTCTTTCACAGGTGAAATACTTTCTAATCACTCTCAAGAATTTTTGAAAAGGCTCTTGTAAATATCGACTTGGAACACCTGTTTCACCTTTCCCATTTAGGCAATTCGGTTTGACGAATTCTCTGTAACACACCACGTCCAAAGGCATGCCTTTAGACCACCTTTCACCGCATGGAGGGATCTCCGTCGTGTTTGACAGAGTTTCCTCCATCACCTGGAATGTGATTCCTGCAATAACCGAGCGAAGCCCGTTAAATCTAAGCGCGAACTGTTCCACCAATTTCACATTGTATCCTTGGATTTTCTTGCAATAGAGCATGCATCTGACTTGTTCCAAAGATGCTCAGACATTCAAATCTTCATTTACCAATGCCAAGTTTTGAGGCTTGGATCCCACATTTCTTCCACTTCACGCCCCTTTCCTTATGTTCTGGGATGTCTCCATGGTGCAATGTGTGTTTGTTCTATGCACGCGGTAGATTTAAGACGAACCAAACGCGATAATCTTGACCGACCCGATTTGTGACACGGCTGATGGCAATCGACCTTCCTGCAATGAGAAACACAGGGCTTGCAGAAAAAGTTACAGACGACGCATAAAATTGACTGGTAAATAGAATACATGTAGAGTGACTGACATTTATAACTGAGTGGGTGAGGGATGGAATCATGATAGGGGACACTGAATCCATGGTGACTAGAAATTTCAAAGCAGGCCGAAGATTTGCGTAGCACATTTGCACAACGGATAAACTTTGGAGTGTGTAAAGTACATATGATAAGAGAAGCAGAGTATACATGATATGAGCATCATGATTTCTTATCCTTTCTGACTTCATAATGAGCTAATGATGGTCGTTATATATGTCGACGTGACCCTTATTTTAACAACTTGCCTTGACCTTTGGCACATAAAACCTCCTCTTCTGACATGACTCGACCTTTCGGGAAAATACATTTATCATTTACACAGGTTTGATTCTGATGTACCTTCTCGACTCCAAGGGCCAAACTGGCCACTTGCTGACTTCGACCCATTTTTTTTTTGGTACCTAACCTCACACACTTTAACACACGAACCATGACTTGACTAAGACTGAATCTAACTGAAAAAATTACAGTGCTAAGAACTGGCTCCAACAGGGATGTTTTCCTCCCAGTGAGGTGGAAAAGAACAACAAACCAGGTGTCTGACCATTAGGCCTTATTTGACTTTCAGACTCTGAAACAACGGAAAAAAATTACCCTAGACCTTCTTGACATAGTTACAATCAAACTCAACATAAAATTAGGGCCTTCACTCCAGGCTTCAATTTCCTGCTGACATACTGACTCGAAATGCCTTCTTTGAAAACCAAAAAAATATGAAACGACAATTTACAATGACATGAAAAACTAAACCAGATAGTGTTTGAAAAACCTTCCATTTACAGGCCCCCCACCAGTGAGTTCTTCATTAGGCTCTTCTAGTAGATATACGTTGTTTCCATGGTACACGATGATTCTGAAAGGTCCCATCCAAATATGATTGAATTTTACATGCTTCCCCTTGTCTTTGTTCCACATGTCCCACTTCAACACCAGATCATTCACCTTGAAGTTCTCCTGCTTAGAGTGTTTGTTGAAATTTTTCTTCATCCTGTCTTGGTGAAGTTGTGATCAGTTGAAAACATGTTCCTTAATCTACTTCCCATGAATTAACTGATTTATCCTCCTCTGAGTGTCATCTAGATTGAACTCTTTCTCTTGCAGCAACTTCATGACGAGAAACCCCAGCGAGGTAGGGAAAACTCCATCCGTGTGATATACAATTTGGAATGGTGACGTGGAGATGGGATTTTTGGTAGTGATTTTGTCAGCCCATAACACGTAGATGACATTCTTATGCCAGGCCTTCTTGTTGTCCTGCATGAGTCTTTTAATAATCATGGTTAAGCTTTTGTTGGATGATTCCACCAATCCATTACCCTGTGGGTAATAATCCCTAGAATGTCCCAAGGTTATATTGTAATCGTTACAAAAATTCTCCATTTTATTGGACTTAAATGTTGTTGTGTTATCCATGACGATCTTGATAGGGAACTCGAACCTAGACAAGATGTTGGTCTCCAGAAACGAAATGATGATCGTGTCGATAACCTGTCTCGTTGGGACTACTTCGATCCATTTGGTGAAGTAATCTGTAGTCATAAGTATCCATCTGTGTTGCATCGAGGATGGCAGATGAATCTCTCCTATAAATTTCAGGCCCCATTGCATGAACAGTTCTTTGACAGAGATTGGTTTCAATGATAGGGGTTGCATCTTTCTCCTTCGATCGAATTTATGTCACTCATGGCAACTGGAAACTTCTTTCTATACATCTGTGAAAATGTTGGGCCAATAATAACCCGCCCTCAAAATTTTATGCACAATGGTTTTCCAGTAGTGATGCCCCCTCGCAATCACCTTTGTGGAATTTCCTGATAGCTCGTTCCACGTCATCTTCCAGTAAGAAACTTAGCAATATCCCTCCTAGATCTTTACAATACAGAGAGTTATCTAAGATGCAAAACTTAGGAGCCTTCAGCTTTAAAAACCTGGCCTTGGTTTTACTTAACCCTGGAGGGGCTTGCAAATTTCTCAACACATATATGATGTCCATGTACCAAGGTGAATCGATGAATTTCTGAGACACTTGCAGGGCTACTTCTTCTTGAGGGTTCTCCAATAGATTAGCAATGAATTTTATTCCCAAAACATCATAGTTCGACTGCGCCATCAATTTTGCGAGCCCCTGACCCTTAATCATCTTTGAGGGATTAATTTTGAGGTCATATTCCAGCATGATTGTGGTCCATTTACCTCTTCTCCCCTCAGGTTCAAGTTGAGTTAGGATGTCTCTGGCTGCATTGTTGGGCAGGTAAGCAATAACACGGGAATGCAGTATATAAGTCCTGAACTCCTTGAGGGATTTCACCAAGGCGTATGCTTGCTTTTCCATGATATCATACCTCAGTGGGGAGTTCTCAGTGTCCTGCTAAATTAATCTATAGGATTTTTAAAATTCTGGTCATCCTTATGTAATAGTACGCCAATGATGGTGTGCTCCGAGGTGAAAGAGAACAAGATAAAATCCTTTGTGAAATCCGTATTGGCCAATACAGGAGCTTTGGTCAATGCTACCTTGATGTCTTCAAACGATATCCTAGCTTCGAGGCTCCATTTGATCTCATTACCCTTTCTAAGCATGCTTGTGATATGATTTATAATTTTAGCTATATTAGGGATGAATCTTCTCAAGAAAATCACCTTTCCCAGAAAGGATTGTACCTCCTTCTTGGTCTGAGGAGTGTTTATCTTCAAAATTCCTTCTACCCTGATGGGATCTATATTTATACCTTCCTTTGAGATGATGTGCCCCAACAGTTTCCCTTCTTGCATTCTGAAATGTGATTTTTTTGGATTCAAAGAAATGTCGAACCTTCTGCATTTCTGGAATACCTTCTTCAGATGCTCAAGATGTTGTTCGTTGGAGTCGAAAAACATTGTGATCTTGTCTAGGTAGATTACAATAATTTTTTCCTTTTCCTCAACAAACGCTATATCCATATCCCTCCGGAAAGAAGACCCATCGTTCATAAGACCGAAAGGCATATTCACATACATGAACGTACCCCATGGTGTCATGAAGGTTGTTTTTTCCTGGTCATCTGGGTGTACCATGATCTGATTGTAGCCTGAAAAATCATCCAGCATGGACATCTTATGGGATCCAACTACCTTTTGCAGGATGTAGTCCATCTTAGGAAGAGGGTAGTTGTCATTGAGGGATACTCTATTCAAGTTCCTAAAATCCATGCATAGCCTTATTTCATCGCTCTTCTTCCTTACAGGCACAAGGTTGGCAACCCATTTCGAAAATCTTAAAGAAACAATAATTTTGGCTTCAAAGAGTTTCTTTACCTCTTTTTCAATTAGCAGAAATAGTAGGGGATTGATTCGTCTTAGATTTTGCTTGAAAGGCTTTTGATATTCTTTGAGAGGAATGACATGATGAATCACTCTAGTGTCGTAGAATTTCAAGTCCTCATAACTCCAGGAAAAAATGTCAAGAAAGTATTTCATGAGTTTGATGTATCTCTGCTTGATCTTCGGACTGAGCGTCTTTGACAATTTGATTATCCTTGGATTCTCCTGGGTCCCAATGCTACAATCCTCAACATCCTCATCATTCACAGTGATCTTGGGATTTTTGGCTACATCGTTCTCATCAAACATCTTTTCCAATGGAACTAATCCCTTGGGGATGATATTATTTTTTAGTTACACTATGTCCCTTCCAACTATCTGGTTCTGAAAGGGGTTATTGTTACCGCATTCAGCTGCATTTTCATCTTCTTCTCAACAACACTCATCATTGATGTTCACATTATTGAATGCGTCGGTCATTTGTAGAAATCTCTACACCTATTTGTCATCTTCAAACACCTGCCAATACTTGATATTATCGGGTACGGTTGGCATGTGTTTGACTTCGATCTCGTACTTTCTATTGGGGAAAATTGGAATTTTAAAAACTGAAGCTTAGGTGGCCAAGGTGTCTGCAATTTGATTATGCCCCCTTGGGATCACTGAAAAATTATACTCTGTGAACTCTTTGAGGAGGTCCAGCACTAGATTCCTATATGTTCTCAGTCTGGGGTGCTTGTACTGATATATACCTTTCACTTGGTTTATGATGAGCTCAGAGTCTCCATGCACCGCTATCCTTTTTGTGCCTGACTATTTCAAAGTTATTAGACCCAAAATCAATGCCTCATACTCAACCATGTTATTTGTACAATCAAAGGTGAGTTTGAGTTTGTAAGAGCAGAGTTTTGAGCCCACCTTGGGAGGATTTATCCATACACTGGCCCTTGCTCCCTCCTTGTTGATGGCTCTGTCAAAGCTCATGTTCCACATTTCATTCTCTGTGCAGTTTCACGGGTCTTTGCATTCTTCTACTCGACGCGCAACCTTATTCTCGACAGTCATGACAATCGTCGGCTCTTCCCCTTCAAAGCTCAAGTCATTGTAAAATATAGAGGATTCAATCTCGGTGTCGACAGAGTAGACATGATGGTTGTTTGGATGGGTCTTTCTACTCACCATGTACTTTAGCAACACCTCTCTATACAACCATCTCTCTTGGCCGAAGAAAGGGATAGTGGCATACGACATATCCATCTGCAGGGTTCCCTTCAATTTCACAGCCGACAACTTGGATAATAGCATGATAAATTTATGGGGTATGTCAGCCACAACCATGTCCATAACCAGATTCTTAGACGGGATTTGGGACAATGACACAACCAAATATTTGATCAGACCCAAACATTTCACTTTCCTCGAGTCGAAGGAGAAAAGATCTGTATAGGTCCTAGTGATATCCAAACCTAACTTGTCCATGACCACTTTGGGCATGATATTGTGCAACGCACCCAAGTCCAGCATGGCGTTATGAAAATTCATGTCATGGATTTTGAGGTTGACATAGAAAGGGGGAACGTCCTCAATATCGCTTGTTTCTTCCATGCATGGACCAAACAAAATGGCAGGGTGGTCATCTTGGTCGTTCAGGGTGTCGAGAATCTCTTCTATCTTCAACATTTTAATAATATGATCTCGATACTCTCCTTTCTTGATGAGCTAGTTGAAAGGGACAAAGATTTTAATTTTGGCCATTTCGTTTTCAAAGTTAAAGTGCGAGGAAACTTTCTCTACCTCTTTGATGTATGTTTCCTGACTTGCTTCTAGCACTTTCTTTAAAGCTTACTCTATTGAATTTCCCTTTTCAGTCGTGTCCTTTGTCGAGTTGTCTTTCTTTGGTTGGCTTGTGGAACGGGTGTTCACTTGAGGTTCCTTTGTGGGATTCGTCTACTAAGGTTCTGTAGACGCCTTTCTTCTCCTGAGGTTGTATTTCTTTTGAAACTACATGATGGCATTGTGATATCCCTTCCTAAATTCCTTTGTTTTCGAAGACAACATGTCATCAGTATCCATCATAATACCATCATTTGCGTCCATGAATTTATCATGTTCTCCCTTCGTCAAGAACACGTGTGTGTCTGTGTTGTTGCAACAATGCATCTGATCGAAATCTTCATTCTTGTAATTGTTTTGTAATGGAGGCCTTATTTGTTGATCACCCTAGTCTCTTTGTGCCCTTTGCCTGACTTGTGGGACCAGACCCCTTCTAAAGTTTTGATTTCTGGGATGGAAATCATTTTGTTCTCGGGTGGCGAGCTTGTTTTCCATGGACATGCTTTCCATCAGTTTCTCCATAGCCTTCATCATTAAGTCGAACTTGTCATCCGACAACCGAGAAGTCAATGGTTGCACATCTCCTTGGGGTTTCTTTCTGTTTTTGTCGAAGTTTTGTTTGATCTTTCCCGATGCCATCAGATTTAGTTCGACTTCGATTGCGTCACTCATCATGGCGCCTAAATTAGAAGATCTTCTTTCCCTCAACAACAAGGCGAAATCGTTGTCAAAAGAGTCGGCGTATCAAAGTTGCGCAGCTCCGGGAGGCGGTTAGACTTCTGCGAGGATTGAGTTGTAGACCGTCATGAAACAGGTCAAGAACTCTTGCATCGTCTCCTCTGAGCTCTCTTCATATTGTTGTACTAAATTAGTAGTTGAAAAGGATTATTTTTGTCTCCCCATCTGGAAATGAACGATGTTTAGAATACGACGAAGTTGGGGATGTGTGTTGCTTGAAGGGCCTTAAACCACTTCCTAACCTCACCTAAAAGACTCTGCACAAACAAACTCATCTTCGCGTCTTCATGATCTACCTCTCCTAGGTCAATAAAATCATTGAACTAATCCAGGTTTTTTTGGGAAAAGGTGCTTCCCTTGGCATCATATATCTTGATCCTCTGGTTGTAGTTCTGGGGAAAATCATGTCGTTGGGCTAGCAGGGCGAATATAACGGCCATTATACTAGGGGGGTTTGGGATTGGCAGGATGTTCTGAGCGTAGACTATGGTAGCTTGCGAGATTTTGTTTGGTATCAGAGATCGAAACCTCTTCTCATCGAAGACTATATCATCCAATTTGGTTTATGATTTAGACCTGAACAGGATTTGTTCGAACATGGTGTCGAAATCAAGGTCGTCAATGCTTTGCACACCATCTTTGGGGAAGGGTAAGTTTATTTCCAGGTAATAGAATGGATCTGGTGCCTACTCCTTTTCCCTATGCAGAATTTTCTCAGGATCATACATGGGTGCTATAGGGTCTGTGTCAGGATTGGGTCTGGTATAAACCATCTTTGGAGCCAGGGTTTCTAAGTCACGCTACTCTATGCTACTGATCTCTTTTATTGGATTCACCATGGTAAATGTTTCAACCAATATACACATTTGGCCAACTGCTACCCTCAGGGGTCAAAACTATATCTTTAGTCGTTCTCCCAGGGAAATTTTCATTCAATTATGTCCCCAACAATGGCGCCAAAATGTTAGCACTCTGTGAACTCGTTTGGCTGAGAAAATGAATGACAGATGTAACCTACAAACCAATTTTAAGGCCAGAAACTAGCCTTTCCGAGATAGAGAGGGCTCTCTCTGAGACTTCATCTCTATACAAGTTATGGCTTTGAATTATGAGCTAGATTTAACACGTTCATACCATATTTCTGGTTCTATTGGCAATAGAATGCAAGACCTTCGGCCATGGAGTCAAATTCCAGAAAATGAGAGAAATAAATGACTTGGTAACTAAAACTTGAGAGGATAAAGGCTAAGTAGGCAACGGTATTTTAGTTTGACGTCATTGTGTGTGCCGAGAGAAAAACACATAAAGCAACTCAGAGCACCATTGGAGATGAATTCTGAATTTACTTAGTAGAAAACATAGTTGTCTAAATGGAGAAATCTAGAGCACTGCGCGGTGAATTCAAGACTTGTAAAACGTTTTGATTTAGAAAAAATACAGACATGAATATAAATAACACATGAAGCACGTACATAAGAGAGATCACAATACATCAAACCCCTACCATTAGAATCTTTTCATCAAAGTCTCAGGACCTTTACATTAAACTTCAATCGGGTTAGAAAGTTATATTCAACAGTCATTGTTTACATTACTTTTCCAACCAACCTAGCTTACATTGAAAAGATGCAATATATAGAAAAGGATGTGCCACTTGGGATGCCGTTCCCCCCAACTACTATCCCTAGAAATAAGGCTCTGGTTTTTCTTTGCCAAATGATCCTTCGTATGGCACCTTACTAATAATAGAAACTTGATTGTACCCAATCATACAATAACTGACGTCTTTGCCCTGACATTTTGGTCATCGACAATATTTCATATTTAAGGAGTGATGTGTCGATGCTTCTCCTTCGACGGGTTATCTGGACGATCAAGCACTTTGTCAAACTCCTACCACCCAGTGTAACGACTTTGATTGTTGTTGCGCAATCATTGGTTGGGGTGTGCATGTGGAAGGTAACCACAGACTGTCACCGGTGTTTCCAAGATGACAACGCCAGTCAGGGGACGACGCCTTTCTTCAAAACTGTTGTGTGCTCAACCTACACTTCTCATTCGTGATAGGTGGGTTTCTGACATTTGCGTGACATATGTCCGCCCTGCGGGTACATGTTAGAGTCCCTACTTCCCCGTAGGAAATAGGACACGGGGAGAAAAAATCTGCGCCATGTTCGAAAAAACAAAACGGGGACGGTCAATTATGTTTCTGGCCTCGTCTGCAGTCTCAATATCCAAAGCATTTTCTTGAGAGACCAGTTGCACCTTTTCATATTATTTACTTGTCTTCGAAAAGCCACATTCCCTTTCATCTTCATTTGAGCACCGACTAGAGCTGCACGAACGTTTTCCATGGCCGGTACACGTTCCTTAAAGTGCTCCGCAATTCTCTCCTCTAACATTCTTTGTGCTTCGCACAAATGGATGATCATGTCTTTCACTTCTCTGAGTTGCCTCTTGATCCAAGTCACATTCCCTTATTAGCCCTGTTATGCTGATGTCTCGACGGTCCTTTCTGATAACTTCTTTCTCAACTCCCTGTTCTCCTGGTAAAGCTCAGCAATAGCGAGTTGCACTTGCTTTAGCTGCTGCGACGGCTCACGAATATACATGTCTTAAGTGTCTGGCCCTCTCCATCTGGCGTAGGTTTCTCGGCTTGAAAATTTGACAGATTCTAGTTGAATAGTGTGCATGAGTAACTCTTCAACGACCGATTTTGTGTGTGGCTCACTCAGGACTTGGGCCTCCCCGGTCTCTCTGTTCTTCCTTGACCTGCCTCTTTTCTGGGTATCGACTGTTGGGGGGACAAGGCTTTCACTATATTTCCTTTATCTGTAGCCCTTCCTATTTCTGCCTACATGTTGTGAGATGTTTCTTTTTCTGTGGGTAGAGGGGAATCTCCTTTGGGGTCCCTGAGAATGTCGGTTGAAAGCATAAATGAATCCCAACTCTTGCCTAGTCGCTTCAATTCCTCAACTATCAGCAATTTGATTACTGAGATATGGGATAAGTTCTTCCTCTGCTGGTTTCCTTCATCTTGGACGCTATCTCCTTCCTGTGAAATGCATCAACAATCTAATGTGATGAGGGTGTATTCTGTCAGACCTTCTTTCGCAGGTGAAATACTTTCTAATCAGCCTCTGGAGTTTCTGAAAAGGCTCCTATAGATATTGAATTGGAACGCTCGTTTCGACTTTCCCGTTTAGGCAGTGTGGTTTGATGAATTATTCATAACACGACATTTCCAAAGGCATGCCTTTAGACCACCTTTCACCACGCGGAGAAATCTTCGTCGCGGCTGACAGAGTTTCCTTCATCACCTAGAATGTGATTCCTGCAATATTTGCGCAAAGCCCATTAAATATGAGCGTGAACTGCTCCGCCAGTTTCACATTATATCCTTGTATTTTCTTGCAATAGAGCATGCATCCAACCTATTCGAAAGATGCTTGAACATTCGGATCTTCATTTACCAATGCCAAGTTTTGAGGCTCGGATCCCACAGTTCTTCCACTTCGCGCCCCTTTCCTTATGTTCTGGGATGTCTCCATGGTGCAATGCATGTTTGTTCTGTGTGCGCGGTAGATTTAAGATGGACCAAACGCGATAATCTTGACCGACCTGATTTGTGACACAACTGATGGCAATCGTCTTTCTCGTAGCGAGAAACCCGGGGCTTGTGGAAAAAGTTACAGACGACGCATAAACTTGGTTGGTAAATATAATACATGCATAGCGACTGGCATTTATAATTGGGTGAGTGAGGGATGGAATCATGGTAGGGGACACTGAATCCATGGTGACTAGAAGTTTCGAAGCAGGCCGAATATTTGCGCAGCACATCCATGCGACGGGTACACTTCGGAGTGTGTAAAGTACAGATGATAAGAGCAGCAGAGTATACGTGATATGAGCGTCGTGATTTCTTATCCTTTCTGACTTCATAATGAGCTGATGATGGTCGTTATATCTGCCGACGTGACCCTTATTTTAACAACTTTCCTCTACCTTTGGCATGTAAAACCTCCTCTTTTGACAGGACCTGACCTTTTGAGAAAATACCTTATCATTTACACATGTTTGATTATGACGTCCCTTCCCAACTCCAAGGTCCAAACCGACCACTTTCTGACTTCGACCCATTTGTTGTTCAGTACCTGACCTCACATGCTTTGACACACAGACCATGACTCGACTAAGACTGAATCTAACTAAAAAAATGACAGCACTAACAACTAGCTCCAATGAGGATGCTATCCTCCCAGTAAGGTGGCAAATAATAGTAGACCAGGTGCCTGACCATTGGGCCTTATTTGACTTTCAGACTCTGAAACAACAGAAAAAACTCACCCTAGACCTTCTTGACATAGTTATGATTAGACTCAGCATAAACTTAGGGCCTTCACTCCGGGCTTCAATTTCCTACTGACATATTGACTTGAAATGCCTTCTTTGAAAAAAAAATAAAAAATGAAACGGTTATTTACAATGACATGAAAAACTAAACAGACCTTACTAAACGAGATAGTGTTTGAGGAACCTGCCATTTATAGGCCCCCCACCAGTGAGTTCTCTGTTCGGCTCTTGTAGCAGATATGTGTTGTTTCCATGGTATGCGGCGATTTTGAAAGGTCCCATCCAAAGATGATTGAATTTTCCATGCTTCCCCTTGTCTTCATTCCTCACGTCACACTTCAACACCAAATCATTCACCTTGAAGTCCTCCTGCTTAGAGTGTTTGTCAAAACATTTCTTTGTCTTGTCTTGGTGAAGTTGTGATCGGTTGAAAACATGCTCCCTCATCTGTTGCATGTGAATCAATTGTTTTATCCTCCTCTAAGTGTCATCTGGATTGACCTCTTTCTCTTGCAACAACTTCCTGACAGGCAACCCCAGCGAGGTAGGGAAAACTACATCCGTGCCATATACAATTTGGAATGGTGACGTGGAGATGGACTTTTTGGTAGTGATTATGTTAGCCCATAGCACGTAGATGAGCTTCTTATGCTAGGCCTTCTTGTTGTCCTGCAGGAGCCTTTTAATAATATTGGTTAAGATTTTGTTGGATGATTATGCCAATCCATTACCCTACGGGTAATAAGTTGTAGAATGTCCCAGGGTTATATTTTAATCATTACAAAACTTCTCCATTTTATTGGACATAAATGTTGTTGTGTTATTCGTGATAGCCCGAACCTAGACAAGATGTTGGGCTCCAGAAACTGAATGATGACCGTGTCGGTAGCCTACCTCGTTGGGACTGCTTCGATCCATTTGGTGAAGTAATCCATAGCCGTAAGTATCCATCTTTGTTGCACTGAGGATGGTGGATGAATCTCTCCTATAAATTCCAGGCCCCATTGCATGAACGGTGCTTCGATAGAGATTGGTTTCAATGACATGGGTTGCATATTTATTCTTCCATCGAATATCTGGCACTCGTGGCAACTGGAAACTTCTTTGTATACATCTGCGAAAATGTTGGACCAATAATAACCCGCCCTCAAAATTTTATGCGCAGTGGTTTTCCACTAGTGATTCCCCCCGCAATCGCATTTTTGGAATTCTTTGATATCTCATTCTGCGTCATCTTCCAGTAAGAAACTTAGCAATATCCCTCGTGGATCTTTCCAATATAGAGAGTTATCTAAGATGCAAAACTTAGCAGCCTTCAGCTTTAAAAACTTAGTTGTGGTTTTACTTAACCCTGGAGGGGATTGCAAATTTCTCAACACATATATGATGTCCGTGTACCAAGGTGAATCGATGAATTTCTGAGACACTTGCAGGGTTGATTCTTCTTGAGGGTTCTCCGACAGATCAATAATGAAGTTTATTCCCAAAACACCACAGTTCTACTGCGCCATCAATTTTGCGAGCCCTTGACCCTTAATCATCTTTGTGGGATTGATTTCGAGATCGTATTCCAGCATGACTGTGATCCATTTACCTCTTCTCCCCTCAGGGTCAGATTGAGTCGGGATGTCTATGACTGCATTGTTGGGCATGTAAGCAATAACAATGGAATGTAGTATATAAGTATTGAACTCCTTGAGGGATTTCACCAAGGCGTATGCTTTATTTTCCATGATATCATACCTTAGTGGGGAGTCTCTCAGCGTCCTACTGAAGTAGGCTATAGGCTTTTCAAAATTTTGGTCGTCCTTCTGTAATAGTACGCCAGCGATGGTGTGCTCCGAGGCGAAAGAGAACAAGATAAAATCCTTTGTGAAATTTGGGCTGGCCAATACGGGAGCTTTGGTCAGTGCTACCTTGATGTCTTCAAACGATCTCCTGGCTTCGAGGATCCATTTGATCTCATTACCCTTTCTGGGCATGCTTTTGATATTCTTTATAATTTCAGCTAGATTTCGGATGAATCTTCTCAAGAAATTCACTTTTCCCGGGAAGGATTGTACCTCCTTCTTGCTCCGAGGAGTGTTGATCTTTAGAATTCCTTCTACCTTGTTGGGATATATATTTATACCTTCCTTTGAGATGATGTGCCCCAACAGTTTCCCTTCTTGCATTCTGAAATGTGATTTTTTCGGATTCAAAGATATTCCTAACATTCTGCATTTCTGGAAGACCTTCTTCAGATGCTCAAGTTGTTGTTCGTTGGATTCGGAAAACAATGTGATGTCGTCTAGGTAGATCACGATAAATTTGTCCTTTTCCTCAGTAAATTCCATATCCATATCCCTCTGGAAAGTAGCCCCAACGTTCATAAGACCAAAAGGCATCTTTGCATACATGAACATACCCCATGGTATCATGAAGGTTGTCTTTTCCCGGTCATCTGGGTGTACCATGATATGATAGTAACTTGAAAAACCATCCAGCATGGACATATTCTGGGATCCAACTACCTTTTGCTGAATGTAGTCCATCTTAGGAAGCGGGTAGTTCTCCTTGAGGGATACTCTATTCAAGTTCCGAAAATCAACGCATAACCTTATTTCACCGCTCTTCTTCCTTACAGGCACAAGGTTGGCAACCCATTTCAAAAATCTTAAAGAAACAATAATTTTGGCTTCAAAAATTTTCTTTACCTCTTTTTCAATTAGCGGCAACAGTAGGGGATTGATCCATCTTAGATTTTTCTTGAAAGGATTTTGATATTCTTTGGGAGGAATGACGTGTTGAATCACTCTAGTGTCATAGACTTTCAAGTCCTCATAACTCCAGGAGAAAACATCAGGAAAGTCTTTCATGATTTTGATGTATCTCTACTTGATCTCTGGACTGAGCGTCTTTGACAATTTGATTATCCTTGGATTATCTTGGGTCTCGATGTTGTAATCCTCAACATCCTCATCATTCGCAGTGAACTTGGGATTTCTCACTACATCGTTCTCATCAAACAACTTTTCCAATGAAACTAATCCCTTGGGGATGATATTATTTTTTAGCCGCACTATGTCCCTTCCAGCTATCTGGTTCTAAAAGGGGTCATCGTAACTGTGTGTTGTTGCATTTTCATCTTCTTCGCAATAGCACTCATCATCGATGTTCACATTAGCAATTTTATCGCTCATTTGGATAAATCTCTCCACCTGTTTTTCATCTTCAAACACCTACCAATACTTGATATTATTGGGTACCATCGGCGTGTGTTTGACTTCGATCTCATACTTTCTATTGGGGAAAATTGGAATTTTAAAAATTGAAGCTGAGGTGGCCAAGGCGTCTACAATTTGATTCTTCCCCCTTGGGATCATTGACAAATTATACTCTAAGAACTCTTTGAGGAGGTCCAGCACTAGAGTCCTATATGCTCTCAATCTGGGGTGCTTGGAATGATATATACCTTTCACTTGGTTTATGACGAGCTCAAAGTCTCCATGCACCACTATCCTCTTTGTGCCCAACACTTTCAAATTTCTCAGACCCAAAATCAATGCCTCATACTCAGCCATGTTATTTCTACAATCAAAGGCGAGTTTGTAAGAGCACAGTTTTGAGCCCACCTTGGGAGGATTTATCCATACATCGGCCCATTCTCCCTCCTTGCTGACAGCTTCGTCGAAGCTCATGTTTCACATTTCGTTCTCCATGCAGTTTCACGGGTCTTCGCATTCTTCTGCTCGATGCGCAGCCTTATCCTCGAAAGTCATGACAGCCTTCGACTCTTCCCCTTTAAAGCTCAGGTCATTGTAAAATATAGAGGAGCTGATCTCGGTAAGCTATGGACCACCATTGACATGTGGGATATGTTACCTTCAAAATTATCATCCATTCACAGAGTTACAGGAGACGCCCTCGATGTTTCAATCGCACACATGGAAGAAGATAATGACCAGTTGAAAGAAAGAATCAAAGAATTGGAGGAAACCCTCATGACTCCACCTATTATGGCTTCTCCTATCACCATGATTCATCCGAGAAAGGGTATTCAAGAAAACCCATAATCAAGTTCGAGGGTCAAATGAATTTCCAATTTAATCACAACCACCTGGCATTTTGTTGAACAAAATATTAAAAAGAGGATGTCATTGATTGTAGAACTATGGGATATGGAAAAGAGTTTCACTTATCTTGGTTTAAGAATTCAAAACACCGAGTATTTAAATTCAAACTTAAAAACTGATGAAGGGTTCTATACTGATGGAGTTGTGATGTTCACAACTAGAGTTATGACAATGATAGAGCAGATGAGAAAGTAGGAAAATCTACCTTCTCCAAGCCGCATCAAACAATTGAAATCTTGCTGGATAGAACAAATTAATGTATTAAAAGGTATAATATCCCAATTGATTGACTTATCGAAGAGGAAAATTGAAGCATACTTAAAAATCCTTCATCTGGACATTGTTGTAACTACCATTGAAGTCCCAAACCCTAAGTATCTTTCAAACTCCATGCTCATGACTCAACAGGATTTTGAAGAGCAGATTGAAGGATTAAAAAGGACATTGGCTGAAACATTCGACAATATGATTGAATTCACACATGATGACATTGATAGTTGGCATGTCGAATATACAAATAAGAATGAAGACATTGAAAATATATTACAAAATTTGTACGTTGATCTTAGGGAAATTGAAAAGGAGCTATTTAATATTAATATAAAGCAAGAAGTAACCGTTGCTCCATTAAGGGACTTTAGTCAAGAATGGTTAAATACTCCAATCGCCAAGATTTTTGAGATTTCAACAGAGGAAGTTATGACTGGTAATCTAAATGCAGCCAACAAGAATATAAAGGAAGCAACATCAAGTAGATAAGCAGGAGATACCATCATAGTAAGTTCATGTTGATCACATTCTTCTTTCTTTATCAGTATTCATCCAGTTATTCTTCTTCTTTGAATAGAAAAGTTTAACCGAATTCTGATAACTTTCTCTTTATCTTCTTTCCAGATTATGTTGCTCGACATTCACTCACCTTCTTCTCTCTTTGTTCTACCTTCTTGTATATGTTTTCTTTATGATCTGTGGGAGCCCCAATATCAGTCCTTTGGACAAATGCCTTTAAATTTCAAATCATTGTAATAGACTTCATTATTTTTTAGAAATCTCAGGAGAACTCAGTCAGGATCAATTTTGACTTTATTTTATAACTCTGAGCATTGATTATAAAGTATTTGAAATTGATTCATCATAATCTTATTTTGAGCTATGCAAGTATTTACTCTATAAAAGGTCTCTTATGCGTCTAGACCATCTTATTTATTTTTATGTGACCTTATTTTTACTATGATGGATGTGAGGAAATTTTGTTTATTTTCTACAAATGTGTGATTTGTGAGGTTCCTGGTCCTTTCTCGGGAATCCGTTTAAAATAAATTTTTATATTTCATCATTTTTATATTTCTTTGAGAATAAAGATTTGACTACCTTAAGGTCTTATATTATTTTGTAATCTAAAGCTATTAAAGAATATCATAAGCCAAATAGGAGTACCACCTCTATAAAAACGCAGGAGGATTCATATCCTCATGAGGTTGTTGTTTCTCCCTTGCGGAATCAAGCATCAATAGTAACCTATTTACTTAACTTTAGGCTTCTTGAAATTTCTTGTTACAACCACTTTACCATTTCATTAATGACTTACAACCAATTAGGAGCCTCTTAATCCATATTGAAACCAATTAGGAGGTTTCTTAACCCATCTTTTGGGCTTCCAACTTCATGATCTCATAACTCCTCAACCGTGAGGAACTATGTGTCATACTACCTATCACCGGAAATGGCATGACGAGGACTATCCATCCATGTGTGTCTTACCTACATTTACATGGCCTTTCATGTCCATATTCCTCAACCAACTTATGGTACCATAACCACACCTTTGGGACTTCGTGTACACTACATCAAATGCACCCAACACAAATGTTGACATCAACCACTCCATCAATGACAACTAACTCACCATCAATATCGGCCACATCTCTAGGGATTCCAAACTTCTCCAAGGGTTGACATCAATATCTAAGTGTTGACATTAATGACAACCAACTATTCAAACCAACTTTCCAACAAGGAAAACGTATGACCTCCCCAACTTTGGGGGAGAGATAAGAGATCTCACATCACACAAACACACACACACACACACTGATAACCATATAAATTTTTTAAGTTATAAAATGCATAATTATTTTTTATGGTTATGCATGTGTTTTTTATGGATTTTTGTTGTCAATATTAACTCAAAAAGGTTATTATGTACTTTAATGACTTGATCTCATTATAATAATCATGCATTATTAAGAGATTCTATGTTAGTTTACTCATCATCTTTACTAATATTCAAAGTTTTTTCTTTATAAACATGAGCATGATGAATTGCACAACAAGTTCACTATTATGGAGATTTAGTTAGCTTCACACATTCTAGTTAGAGTTAGAGGTAATCAATATTTTTTTTTTGTAAGTAAGAGGTTTGTATTAAAGGACCTTGCACAGTCAAAAATATACAGCTGGTGTGAGGTGGATGCATCGCTCAGGTGGGAAACCAATGCAGCCATTTGTCAATACATAACCAGGTTTAAAAATTGAGTGTCTATCACAATATATTTCCATATGTCTATGCCTAAAGCTAAGCTTGTAGACAATTAAGCCACGCAGGGTTGAAACAAAAGAGGGTAATCATATCGCCATTGGAAAAAAACTAGACTATGAACCTGAGAAACCAGTCGTCACATTGAGCCCGGGGTCGTGCAAGGCATCTATCCATCGTCATTTTTTTGTGGCTCCAAATTCGAGGCGACTATCTCTGGATATGGTGTCTTGTGAAGGAGATCAGGTATCAGTGCCTCAAGGCGTTCCTCTCGTTGTTCCCATCACTCGAACTTGAACAACAAATCTGCTAAGTCACATCAAACCTCAAAGACAAGGTCATGTATAATTGCAATTGCACTATGTAGCCCCAAGTGCTCATTGGTGAGTGCAGGTGGAGGTGGAGGTGAGGTTGGAGAGGTAGGAGAATCATGGGAGGAGGCAGAGTGACTGGGTGGAGTGGTTGGAGGGATGACTGGGTGGAAAGGGGGCAGTTGATTCGAATACTTGGCCTCCTTCAGTTCGGGTGCAAAACCAAGTGAATTTTCCATACTATCAAACCATTCGACCCTCCAATCCCAAGGGGAGGACATAAGAGGAAGGTCCATCATGGAAGAGTGAGCAGAGGAGGGTTTCATGTTGGGTTTATGTCAGCAACCATGCCCATGAGTGTTATATCAATCTTCCCCACACTTCGATTTTCCTCTTTGCCTCGGAATCAAGAGGATGAAGAAGAGAGGGTGGGCAGGAAAAAGCAGAGAATCCAGAGGGGACTGCAATACAGAGCCGAAGCTTAGAAGAGTAGAATCCAAGAGATGAAAATGAACTAGATAACCCAATGCTGAAAGAAATAGTCGGAGGATCCTTCACGCTTGACGAGACCATTTGAGGTTCCATCCCATCGCCATTACTTAACCTGTGTGAGAGAGTTCGTGCGGATACTTGTCTTGGTGAATAGCCTATCGAGAGTTAAGTTCCCTCATTAAATAGTTGGAGAGGTAAAGAGGGTGGCAAGGCACGTGGGTAAACTGTGCCAAGTGTGCACCATTCAACCCATTGTGCGTTATTCTCGCGGTGACACCCCATCCGGGGAGTTAGAGGTAATCAATATTATTTTGCATATAATTGTCCAAATTAATATCATCATAATATATTTCAATGCTTAGTTCATTGTAATAATTATTTCATTAATACTTTAATGATATTATAAAATTGTATTAAATTATGCATTACATGATATTGCAGGGATGAGATGCATCCTTCTAGTGTTTGAAAAAATTATTGATGTTGTTGATGTTGGTGTTCTTAGTGAGGATCCAAATGCAGTGTGCACTACAAGGAGAACACCTTCTAGTGGAGGTTTTTACAGAACCTCCCCAAAAAATGTATCCCTTCTATGTTTATAGCAGAGGATTTTGTTGAGGTTTTTTTACCGGTGCACCTTTAAGGTACATACGCACCAGTGTACACCTAAAACATAATGCATTAGTGCTTAAATGTTTAAACATACCATCATACGCTATAAAAAAAATAACAAGCATCGATCAAAGAACACCGGTGTCACTAAATATTACGACACGGTGCATATAATTGTTGTCGAGAGCATTGTGGTTGGGTAAATAAAAAAATTACTAGACTAATTTTCATTGTGACACCTCATCTCATGCTTCCAACCTCTCAAGCAAGCACTGATGGTCACCGGGGGAAACTTTAAGGATGTGATATTTATCCTAAAGTGTATATAGTGAAGCGAATATTGTAGTTAATGTCCATTATAAAGTAGGCAAATCATTCAATTTTTGCATGCCAGAGTATATCCACATTGCAAGTAATTGTTTTTGGGTAAATGTAATTTGCGAAATTCTCTAGTTTACACACACACACACACATGCATGCATGCACACACTCAATATATGTGTTGGGAAAATATTCTCACTCTCAATTCTTTTAGTAGTATAATTTCATTTATATCCATATTAGACAAATTTATATTTGTGTTGGGCAAATATTCTCATTCTCATTTTTTTACATTTCCCTTTAATAATGAAGAATGATTACTTTGGTGTAGATTCCATGATTAAGGGGTGGCCATTTCAATAAATTTATCGAAAAATTACATCTAGTCTCCTATATTGGATAGGCTCAATAAACCATGAGAGATTACAAGATGGAAGAATAATTTATAGAAACTCTAATTTTTATCACATCATCAATGGTAACTATATTTGAACAGTCTCAATAATTTGCAATTAATTGATATAACAATTATTAAGGAGTTTCTAAAGTTCACATTAATGTACTATAAGAGTAAATTTTCTAAGTATATGTCCCCTTCTACAAATCAATTATAATCCACAAAATTGACCCCTAAGCATATTAAACAATAGTTATAAATACCATAATAAATATGAACTAAAACACATGTACAAATCATAAAAAATGAGATATTTTAAAAATACTTGCATATTAATCAAAAGACAAAAGAATAGGTCAATTCTCGCTAGTTCAACCGGTTAAGGTGTGTGTTTCATTTGCTAGGTGACTCGAGTTCAATTCCCTTACGATGTGTTTAGTCAGCAGGAGACACCCAAAAAATCTAGCTATGTTAAGGGTTGGTGCGGCCCAGGCCGGGTGCAATCCCTGGGTGATTTTGACGGGTTAGATGCCCCTGGGTTGTGATTTCTTAGCCAATAGTTGAAATGTTGGCCTCGCAAGTGACGGGCATGTATAATAAACAAACAAAAAAAGACACAAGAATAGCAGGCTAAACATAAATTTTATAAATTTTACATTTTCAATATTAGATTACATATTTATGGGCTTGATCTACTAATATTTATTTGATGTCAATTGCTACATAAAAGAAGGTATTTTATAAAATTGGTCATTGATGAACTCTCTCTCTCTCTCTCTCTCTCTCTCTCTCTCTCTCTCTCTATATATATATATATATATATATATATATATATAGTGGTCAACTTCTATGAAGCCAAATTTGATTTATTGAACCTTAAGAAAGGTAATGAATTACTTGGTTTGATTTAAAATTTATTTGAAGATCGGTATTGCAACAAATATTTTGAAATAGTTATTTAATGTGGGTGTACTAAGGACATTTGATAAATTCTTTCTACCCACGATGTTTTATGGAGCTTGTGAGAGTTTGTGTGTGTGTGTGTGTCTTTTATTCATTTTATACTCTGAAAAATAATATCCCTTCATCTAACATGAAAAAGACATGTGAAAAATGGTTTTTGAAAGGAATTGAAATTTTCAAATTCAAGCCTCTTGACATCCTAAAAAGAGTGTCATTTCTAATATTTGTAATAATTATTTAATTATGAGATAAGGGTTAGGAGAAACTTAGTCCATGTCATTTAGATACTTTATAAAATATAGTAAATGTGGTTTGTTTCAATAGACTTGTATAAAGAACTTGAATCTATCTCACAATATTTAACATATATCATTAAACATAATCATTAATAAGTGTAAACATTTGTAATTTAATGTTGGTATGTAAATGTTTTTAATTGTAAAAATTTAAACTCGATTTTTTTCCATTCAAAATCAAAATCTTAAATTCAAATCCAAATCCAAATTCAAAGAGTACTTAATTATAAAAATATGGAACGTAATAATATAATTTGCAAATATTTCAAAGATAAAGATTTAGGAAATCTTATATCCAATATTTAAAATTATAACTAAACAAGCTATTAAACAAAATTAATGAATCTAGGGGATTAGTTTTTATTTAAGGTTTAATAGCTAAAAGTCCATCTCATCATCAACATCTTCAATAAAGTAGTTAACAACATAATACAAAAAATAACTGCAAATCAAGACACCCAAACCACTACAATATTAATAATTAAAAAAATTAATACACAAAACAATACTACAACCAAACTACTTAAAAAACAATAGAACCTAACTTTTCTTAATCTTTTTGACTGAGATTTTTTGGAAAATTATAAATTTTAGATATTCCACATATAGATTTAAATACAAATTTAACTTTTTTGCTTTGTTTTGATATTATCAATTTTTGGTAGTTATGAAAATCTCAACTTTAGACTATTGATTGCACTTAAAACTCTCTTTATAGTCCTTAGTGAATGAGATGCATGATTCCTTCTATGATCAAATGAAACTGATACATAACACTTTAAAAATATATACAATATAAAATAGAAGAATTATGGAATTATGAAATCAATGGAAGATTATAATCTATTCGTTTAAGGTTATATGTGATCTGCAAAAAAATTAACATTAACAGACATAAAATTAATACTTGTTTATAGTCCGTTGTGAGGGAGATTCATAATTCCTTTGTGATCAAATGAAACTGATATATAACACTTTAAAAATATATTAAATATGCAATATCCACCCTAATATAAAATCAAAAATCAAAATTGTATATATATATATATATATATATATATATATATATATATACCTGGATCGGGTGTTAGGGAAGAGAATTTACGATGGGGAGTCATTCCACCCATACCATCCACTCGGTATCAAGGTACGTGATGCAAGAGCATCTTCGGTTCTGGGCAATCCGGATCACCCAAAAATATTCCAATTATGTACAAGTTAATTTAAGACGAATAAGGATGGTTGCAACTCTACTCAACAACTCATGTTGTTACTCATTATAATTGACAGTGTTGCAACTCGTTGCAACTCCACGCTACATGATTGGTGTTACAACTCGTTGCAAATCCTACACTGCAATTCCACGCTACAGAATTGTTTTGCAACTCACTGCAACTCCACACTATAGGATTGGTGTTGCAACTCGCTGCAACTCCTATGTTGCGACTCCACACTACAAGATTCGTGTTGGAATTCTTATGTTGTTACTCAACATGTTGATTCCAAATTTAGTCCACGTAGCTCATGAAGGCTAAGTGTCAAGTGGAAATCATTGGTGAAGGAAGAGGAAATAAAACTGAATTGGAAAATGGTTGGGAAATGAAAAATCATGACTATTCATATTTCCAACGGAAGGTTTCTCTCAGGTCAATTGGAAGTGACTAAGACAGCCACCAAGAACAAGATCGAGAAGAGATGGTGTCAGCTGCAAAAGAACAACATTGTAATCAGATCTAGTCTAGTGAGAAATATGTATTCCTTGACTACATTGTAATAAGGGGCATTCTAAAATCAATAATAAAAGGAAGGATTCACAACATGTTTTTGTTCTTGTGGTTGTAATTAAAATTATCGTATTTCAGTCTTAATAACAACAATAAATGAATTGTTTGTTTCATGTTTGAATGTGAGTTATGTTGTGTATTATGAGAGCAGAACATAGTCATGTAGGTGTTAGAATTGCTACAGGTTTGTGAGTTGCATCAAGTGGTATCAGAGCAGGTTCGGGTTCCTGAGTTGTGAGAGTATAGTGCCTGGAGGTGAGGCATGTGAATGTTGGTCTGAGTGAGGGTTGTAAGACAACTTGTAAGGATGCCACCACGAATAGCTGGAGTAGCATGAGGGGGTATGAGAAATAGGGAACTCAGAGAATTAAGAAGAAGAATAGATGAGTTGGAGAATAAAAGAAATGGAGAAGTTGAGTCAAATTTTTAATCTGAAGAAGAGATTGAAGTTGAACAAAATGTTGAGGAAGGAGACCCAGTAGCGTGTTTGATATCCTTATTGAGTAATAGAGGTAGCGTAAGGGTTGAAGTTGCATGCTATGATGGTAGTTTGAAGGATAAAACTCTTATAGATTGGATAGGAGAGATCGAAAGATACTTCAAATATGAGAATGTTCAAGATCCAAATCATGATCATTTTGCCATTACAAAGTTGAAAGGACATGGTGCACTTTGGTGGGATATGTTGCAGAAAGACAGAGTAGATCACAGGTTAGAGAATATTAAAACTTGGAAGAATATGCTTAGTAAGATCAAAGAGAAATTTTTACATGTTGACTACCAGCAGAACTTGTGTAAATAAGTAAAGAATCTAAGGCATAAAGAGACATATGTGCGTGAATATACGAAAGATTCGTCAAGTTGTCACTTAGGTCAGAGATGAAGGAACTGAAGTATCAGAGAGTGGCGAGATGCTTAAATGGACTGAAGTACCATATTTAGGATGAGATGAGTACACATTACTTTCTAAATGTAGACGAAGCCTACCAGTTTTCTTTGAAGGTGGAAGAAAGTATTGACAAAAGAATACAAAAAAAGTTATAGGGAAAAGGAACTAGAGACCGAGGCAAAGCAAGTGCTACTAAAGACAATGAGAAGGAGGATGAGGCGACCAACAGTAAACATGGAAGAGGAGGAAGAAGCATTGGCAGATTAAGTGGTTTTGTTCGCGGTAAGTGTGTAATTACATGTTATAATTGTGGAGTAAAGGATCACGAAGGATCGAAATGTCAGAGAGGTAGAACACAGCAAGAAGAAATAAAAATAGGATGCAAGTCACCCAAGCATATGAGGAGACAATTGTTGGTGGGAATGTGGAAGTACTCTAGAAAGAACAAGGAGAAAACATGATGTTGAGAAGAGTATTATTCAAGCCTGAGACAAGGGAAGCAACGGAACTTGAATAGAGAAAGAGAGTGTTCAAAACTAAATGTAAAATTCATGATAAGTGTTGTCATTTGGTCATAGATGGCGGGAGTACAGAAAATTTGGTATCCACTAAAGTAATGGGGAAATTGAAGTTGAAAAGAACTCCGCATACCAATCTGTATCAAGTTTCATGGTTGCAAAAAGGATAGGAGATGACTGTGACTAAACAATATTTATTGAGTTTCCAGACTGGAAGTTTCAGCGAAAATGTTTTACGCAACATGATAGAGATGGATGCATGTCATGTATTTCTTTGGAGGCCGTGGATGTTTGATAGAAAGGTATTCCATGGTGGCAGAGAGATTCTTATGAATTTTTCAAGGATGGTCAGCGTTACAAGTTAGTACCAATGTTAGAAAAGAATATGGACAGTAACAACAGCAAGGGGATGGACAATAGTAACAACAAAGTTATGAACGACAATAACAACAAGAATCTGCATGGAAACAACAGTTGAATCATGTTATGTTCTGCTAAGGAGTTTCTAAGGGAGCATAAACATAGTGGTTGTTTTTTGGCCATAATTCCAAAACGGATTCAGAAGACGGAGAAGAGGAATTTTATATCAGTCGAGATTCAATACTTGTTGAAATAATTTAAGGAAATTGCAGCAGATGATTTACCAGTAGGATTACCTCCACTGAGAAGTGTATCACACCAGATCGACCTGATACCAGGGTCAAGTTTTCCAAATAAAGCACCTTACCATATGACTCCAGAAGAGAGTGAAGAGGTAAATAAACAAGTACATGAGTTACTTGATAGTGGGTTAATTCAAGAAAGTTTGAGTCCTTGTGAAGTAGCATCAATTTTGACACTGAAAAAGAATGGTCAGTGGCAGATGTGTACAGATTCACGGGCTATTAATAAAATTACCATTAACTACAAGTTTTCTTTACCGAGAATGGATGATCTCATGGACTGTTTGAGTGGCACTGAGTACTTCACGAAGATTGTTTTGAAGAGTGGTTATCAGCAAATATGGATAAGGGAAGGTGATGAATGGAAGACAGTGTTAAAGACAAAACATGGTTTGTTTGAGTGGTTAGTTATGCCCTTCGGTTTAACTAATGCACCTAGGATGTTCATAAGGCTGATGAATGAAGTTCTGAAACCATTTCTGGGAAAAAAAATTGTCGTATATTTAGATGACATTCTGATTTTCAGTAGGAGCAAAGAGGAACATTTGGAGCACGTGAAGAAGGTGTTACAATGATTGAAAGAGGAGGCATTGCTGATAAATATAAAGAAGTGTACATTTTTACAAAAGAAACTTGTATACTTGGGTTTTATGGTTTCCAAAGAAGGTTTAAAGATGGATCTTGAAAAGGTAAAAGCAATATTGGATTAGTAGACACCTAAATGCACTTTTGACGTGCAAAGTTTCCATGGAATAACAAGTTTATATAGGAAGTTCATTCAAAATTTCAGTCAAATTTGTACGCCTCTTACTAAATGCATGAAGAAAGGAACATTTCAGTGGACAACAACAACAACAAAGTCATTTGAATATTTGAAAAGAAAGGTGACAGAATAGCCAGTATTGTCACTTCCAGATTTCAATAAGGTATTTCAAGTAGACTATGAAGCAAGTGGGACAACAATTGGAATATTTTTTAGCCAAGAAGGTAGACCAGTAGTCTTTTTCAGTGAAAAATTGAATGAAACGAGGAAGAAATATTATGTTTATGATCAATAATTTTATGTTATCATCCAAGCTTTGAAAAAGTGGTGACATTACTTGCTTCCAAATGAGTTTGTTTTGTTTACTGACCACAAGGCGTTGCAGTACATTAACAACCAAGGTAAATTGAATCAGAAACACTCTAAATGGGTAGAATTTTTATAAAGTTATATGTTTGTTTTGAAACACAGGTCAGACAAATCAAACAAGGTTGTTGATGCATTGAGTCGGAGAACGGTACTGTTGAACACCATGTCAGTTGCAGTGGTAAGTTTGGAATGTGTGAAAGGGTTGTATGAAGAAGATGCATATTTTGCAGCGGCTTGGAAGGCATGTACAGAACCATGGAGTATGGACCAAACACCATTCTTAGAGTACCACATTCAAGAAGGCTTCTTGTTTAAGAACCAACAATAATGTATTCCACAGAGTTTAATGTGGTTGAACCTCATTAGAGATTTACACATTGGTGGTTTAGGAGGACATTGTGGCATGGAAAAAACCACATCATTGGTGAAAGAACGGTACTTTTGGCCCAACATCAACAAAGATGTCAGGAAATTTGTTGAGTGTTGTAGAATTTGTCAATTAGCTAAGGGTAGAAGTCAAAATATAGTACATTACACTCTATTGTTGGTACCTGAAAGACCATGGGAAGATGTAAGCATGGATTTTATTTTGGGATTACTTAAGACACAGAGGAAGTATGATTTGGTGATGGTAGTAGTAGATCGGTTTTCAAAAATGTCACATTTTGTAGCATGTAAGAACACAAGTGATCCTAGTGAAGTGGTTGCCTTGTTTTTTAGAGAAGTGGTACGATTACATGGCCAACCAAGGAGTGTTAACTCAGATAGGGACACAAGATTTTTTGGTCACTTTTGGAGGACACTTTGGAAAAGGTTCGGTTCTAAGTTTCTATGCAGTTCGTCTTATCATCCCCAAACAGATGGGCAGACCAAGGTGGTGAACCAAAGTTTAGGAAACTTATTGAGAAGTTTGAGTGGAAAAAATCCTAGTAATTGGGATTTAGTTTTGTCACAAGCTAAATTCGCTTACAACAATTCAGTGAATATATCTACAGGGAAGAGCCTATTCCAAATTGTTTATGGAAGGTCACCTAAAGGGTTGGTAGATTTGGTTGATTTACCAGATCTAGGAGATAAAAGGAGTGTTGACGCCAATGATTTTATAGAGATTATGAAGGAATTGCATGAGAAGGTGAAGCAGAAAATATAGGAAAGAAATAACAAGTATAAATAGAGGAAAAACCTTTAACGAAGACATAAAATATTTAAATAAGGTGAGTTATTCATGGCTCACTTGAGAAAGGAACTATTTCCCAGAGGTACCTATAAAAAACTGAAGTATAAAAAGATAGGATCGTGCAAAATCTTGAAGAAATTTTTTGATAATGCTTGTCAGTTGGAACTTCCGGACAAGTTTGATATATCTCCAACCTTCAAATTTGTTAATTTGTATGAGTTACATGAAGGATAAAACGATGATGATGAAAGTACCATGGACAGATGGGAACAAATATCAGTGAAGCAAGATGAGGAAGTGGAAGAGATTTTGGCCACAAGGATTCGTAGAAAAACTCACAACAAGGAATATCTAGAATATTTAGTCAAATGCAAAAACAGAGGATCTAAGGATGCATCGTGTATTTCCAAAGAAGAACTAAGGCACCTACAAAACTATTCATCCTCTAGAACAACAACCACATGAGCTGGGAGCTCATGTTTTTCTTACCAAGGGTGAATGATGCAGGAGCATTTTGGTTTTGGGCAATCCGCATCACCCAATAACATTTCAATTATGTACAAGTTAATTTAGGATGAATAAGGATGGTTGTAACTCTACTCAACAGCTCGTGTTGTTACTCCTTGTTATAATTGACAGTGTTGCAACTCCTATGTTGCAACTCCATGCTATAGGATTGGTGTTGCAACTCACTGCAACTCCACGCTATAGGATTGGTGTTGAAACTCACTAAAGCTCCTACGCTACAACTCCATCCTATAGAATTGGTGTTGCAACCCACTGCAACTCCTATTTTGCGACTCCACGCTATAGGATTCATGTTGGAATTGTTATGCTACCACTCAACGTGTTGATTACAAATTCAGTCCATGTAGCTCATGAGGGATAAGTACCAAGTGAAAACCATTAGTGAAGGAAGAGGAAACAAAACTAAATTGGAAAACTTCTAGGCAGCGAAAAATCATGACTATTCATATTTCCAACAAAAGGGGAAATGAATCAACTGACAAAAATGACATAAAAAGAGGAGGAATAAATATGTGGGGGTTGATTTCGAGCTAGAAGAATGGAAGGTTTCTCTCATGTCAATTGGAAATGACTGAGACAGCCACCAAGAACGAGATCGAGAAGAGACGGTGTCAGTTGTAGAAGAATAACATTGTAATCATCTCTAGTCTGGTGAGAAAGATCTATTCCTTGACTACATTTTAATAAGGGTCATTCTAAAATCAATAATAAAAGGAAGGATTCACAGTATGTTTGTGTTCTTGTGGTTGTAATTAAAATTCTTCTATTTCAGTCTTAATAACAACAGTAAATGAATTGTTTGTTGTGTGTTTGAATATGTGTTTTGTTGTGCATTATGTGGGCATAGCATAGTCTCGTAGGTGTTATAATTGCTACAGGTCTGTGAGTTGCATCAGTACGTAAGTGGATTCGAACGGCTGACACCACATCACCCTCTCGACGGAATGATCTTTATTCATTTAAGTCTACAATCACTCGGCTCAAGGTACATTCCTCCACATTGATGTATGATTTCAAGCCTTTCAAGTGCAGTAATGGTGTCGTCCGACACCATTAATGCTCCTAATATCCATTGCAAGTTCACACATTTGGCATTAACTATGGATGATTCTCTATGCAAGGGGGTTTCATTATCTATGGTATCATCGTGTTTGTTGTATCATGACTCATCCTGCTGTCCATTCCCTTTGTTATATTTATCTATGGTCTCATCGTGTTTGTTATATCAGACTCTCCTTGCTGGAATCTTGCATTTCCCATCTATTTCAATCCTCTTTCTGTCATGCCTCTTGGTGATCACATGCAGAGAGGTAGAAGTTGCAAAGGAGGATTTTTTGACCGCCATACTCAATCTGTCATGGTGCCTACAGCCGAGGCTTATGAATCCCATGACCCTCCACACATACATGTTGAATTAGACCTCGCAAATGTAGATTCTAGGGTGCTCCTTCAATTTGTCGACCATGATGTTGTGGATGCAGAAATTGGTCAATGGATTTTGGACCCTGGCTCTTATAGAAAATGTGCCACCCTATACACCAAAATAGTTGACTTATGTTGGCTCCTAAAGACTATGATGGGGAAGGTACTGGTTGAGAGGAATGAAGCCCATGAGGAAATATTCCTACAGTTGGATGAAATTCAAATGGACATTCTCGGCCTTGGTAGAAAAGTGGATCACTTGTTGAACTCCAATGTGGATGTGGCTGGACCAAGTCATGTGTACGTAGGTGTAGATTAGCCTCCCCCTGGTCTGTCTTCTTAAGGTTATTTATTTTCTATGATCTGGTTTTGGATATGCAGTTTAGATTGGTGTGTGGCTATAGCCACACCTCAGGCTATCCTTAGAAATTACGATATCATTGTTAGTCCATGGAAACTTTCACGTCAAACTTGCTAGTTTCTATAGGATTGATGATCCTCGGGATGATCCTCCCGGAAGTGCTAATGAAAACAATTTAGGCTGAGAGAGGTGAAGTGAATGGTTATATTAAGATGAGAGGCCATTGTAATGGTTCGAAGTTAGCAAAATTGAGTGAATTTGAAATTCAAGGAATCTGGGAATGCGTTTGGGATTGAAATCTTTCTAAGGAGGTCTCGTGGATTTTTCTCCCAGTTAGGCTTATGGAGGGAAATCTAATTGAACGCGGAGACATGCAAGACCATAGGACAATTCAACGAGTTTCATAGCGTTGGGTGAGGAAGGGATTATGGATGAGTCTCCGTCAATAGCCCATCGGGAAGAAAGACAGAATGATAGTGAATATTCAGACAATGATAGTTAAGGCATGAAGGATTAGCATAATATCTAGGAAATTTGCACGGGGGAGTAGGAAGAAAGGGAAGCATCAAGAGTCTTCCTCCTCCCAAGGCTCGGTCAATTACACCAAGGTTGTGAGGGTATCCTAGATGGCCAAGTCTAGATTTAAATACCTTTGTTCTGATGAGGGAAAGAAAATGACAGTTGAGATATGGGCAGCAGTCATACGTCAATGACATAACACCTTAGAAGCAAAGATTGTTCAATAATTTAAGGCGTGGGTGAATGACCCACAGTAGTCAAGGACCAAAGAAACGAACTATTTCAAACTTGTAGAGACTTATTGGATTGTTAAAGCTATGGTAGCCCATGAAGTGCAGAAAGTATGGAAGGAAAATGATGCCACCCTCCAGGTAGTCAAGATGCTTGAAGGAAAATTTGAATTCTTATGTAGATCCCAATTCGGTATCAGATTCAAAGTCACACTTGAGGAGAAGTCCAAGAGCACCTCTAGGGACCTGATTCCTCTTAGTTCATGAGAATTCCCCATCCATATTGTGGACGAGGAGGATGAAAGCGAGGCTGCAAGGGAAATCGAAAAGCTAGGGAGCCACCTCGGGACTCCAGGAAATTCCTGGGTTTGATATGAAATTCTATGCTTTCTTATATTTTTGTTAATTAATTACAGGTATATGAAGAATTTTGCCTGATATGTCTTTGGTTTATAGGTTGATAGGATTGTATAGGCTTCTTAGGTCGAAGAATGATGGATAATCTTTTTTGGAATATGTTCTCAGCTTTGGTTTGAATGTTGGACAATATTTGTTGGAGTCTGTTATGAATTCTAGACATCTGTATTTGATCGATGAGGGCTCTTGTTATAGTGTATATAACTTGTACTTACATATACAATAGGGCTCTAAAATTTTTATTTATATTAAAATTTATAGTGTATATAAATCGCCAAGTATATGATGAAGAACAATTCTAGGGGTCACAAAGATCACTAAATTCGATCGTTGGACATGTGGGTTCTCCATGCCCACGCACAGTTGAATACAACTATTGGAAGCAAGTAAACTCCAACAATCCCTTTCTACACTCACCCTGAAATTGCAAAGACACCCGTATGGATCTCGAACTATTTATCCCATGCTTAAGGCATCAAGTTCCTTCTGGTTGGGGTGTTTTTGTTAGAATCTAATGATATGGGTCACTCCAACCAATTCGAGCTCCAAGAATCTCAGACTTCAACGAGTTTCCAATACTTCGACAGGTCCAGATTCTTGACAAGCTATGGCCTCTCTGACGGCTTGCCGTGCCACTTTGATAGTTCGGCTCTGATAGAACATGTACTACTCTAACCATTCACCCCACCAAACTCCACCATGTGCCTTGTCCAGAACCATTGATCTAGCGACTCTGAATTGATATGGACCGTTGGTCGAGGTATTTTGTCTGTTGGGCCTTTCGATTGTCTATAGCTCTGATAGTCATCAGACTGTCTTCTTTTCGTATTTTATTTTCCGACCCGAACTCAGGAGATGGATCGTTATTGATCCTACCATAATCAATGGTCGATCGTCCTCCTTGTTGGAGTACACTTCTCTTCGCCATTCCAATCTGCGACAAATTCTCTCACTATGCACCAGATCTATGCTCTCACTCTTCACTCATGCACATTCAACTCGTGGACTTAACAGGTTTTAGGCAGACATAACACAGGACACTCAAAATACATAAGATACATGGTTTTTATTAGATCGAGCTTGATTACACACACATGGCCTCTATGGGCCCGGTTTCCCTCTTGGCTTGATTTACATTATGTCTATCCCTATGGCATTCATGCCTGCGGTCTTACATTTATAATAGTGAATACAACAAGGATCATATAATTGCATATATGATCTATCCTTAACCCAAACGCTATTTTTTATCCGAATATATAAACAACCCTATTGTTACACTTTTTTCAAGGAAATTGCCTCTTCTTGCCACGTTGCACCTTCTAGAAGGTTCATGATTCGATTTTGAACTTGGGGGTGTCTATGCTCCTGCATCAGTCTCCCAGGGTAGAAAATATTCATGATCTATTTATCATGTGTATTCATTGCTACTTCCATATTCAACATCCGGTCTTCTTTTTCCTTATGCATCACTCCATCATAAAGTTGAGCTTCTCCTCATCCTCAACAATGAGCTGCAACCAAGCCATTCTTTGTAGGAAGCCTCTACACCTGCTACCCAATACCTCATCAATATTTCTCCTCATCTTGACCTTTTGGTATTACAATTTCTCTCCTCTAGAACCTTTTGAGCACTCCTTTCTCTTCCAAGATTTTGCATCTACCCACTCACACGTAGAGAAATCTTTACCTACTATGATACCACTTGATGAAGACCAATTATGGGGGTCACAAAGATCAGTGAATTCGATCCTCGAACCTGTGGGTTCTCCATGCCCACACACAGTTGAATATAGCTACTGGTAGCAAACAAACTCCAACAATCCCTTTATATGATCACCCTGAAATTGCAAAGACACCCATATGGATCTTGAACTATTTATCCCATGCTTAGGGCATCATATTCCTTCTAGTTGGGGTGTTTTTGTCGGACTCTAGTGATATGGGTCACTCTGACCAATTCGAGCTCTGAGAAGCTTGGACTTCGACGAGATGCCAATACTCTGACAAGTTCATATTCCAACAAGTTGTGCACTGATACCACTTGATGAAGACCTACTAGGTCCAAATTCCACAGGAACAACGTTAGAATAACTATGCTGGAATCCTTAGCAATTTAGCTAATCTCACACTCTACAATCAGACTCAAGGTCCTCCACTAACAGAGTCTTGTGCTCTAATACCACTTGATGAAGACCGATTATGGGGGTCACGAAGATCAGTGAATTCGATCCTCGGACCTGTGGGTTCTCCATGTCCACGTATAGTTGAATACAACTACTAGCAGCAAATAAACTCCAACAATCCCTTTCTACGCTTACCCTAAAATTGCAAAGACACTTGTATGGATCTCGAACTATTTATCCCATGCTCGACACATCATATTCCTTCTGGTCAGGTTGTTTTCGTTAGACACCAATGATATGGGTCACTCCAACCAATTCGAGCTCCAAGAAGCTCAAACTTCGACGAGCAGCCAATAATCCAATAGGTTCTGATTTCGATAAGTTGTGGCCCCTCTCACGGCTTTCCATGCCACTCTGATAGGTTAACTCTAATAGAGAATGTACTACTTTGACCATTCGCCCCACCAATATTCAACAATATTGTGTAGCACCTAAATATAAATCATCCCCTCACCTAAAATTTCTATTTATATTAAAAGTTATAGTGTATATAAATCGCCAAGTATATCCATACTAGCAAATCATGTACAATTTTTTCATGATCTATTTCAAGTGCACTTGTCATAGTCACTTCCAAGTTTTGGCTCTTAAGATGTCCTCCATCCTCTAAGAGACATCGATCTAATCCTTCATGAATAAAAAAAAGTGCAATAAATAGCTCAATACCATGTGAGGGGTACATTTGATAATCCTTTAACATGATAAAAAAAACTTCAATACTCTAACATTGAAGTAAGATCTATACTTATTGACATAATTGGAAGACGCATTCCCATTTTTATAATATTTCTGATGAACAAAACGAAGAATAACAGGGATTACATGGGCTCTAAAATAAATTAGCACCTTAAATGGTTGGTACAAAATAAGCTCCACAAGATCTATGGAAATATGTCTCTATAATATTTCTTATCAATACAACTAATAATAACAAGGGTCACATAGGCTCTAAAGAAAGTTGGTACCCTAAATGGATAATACAAAATAAGCTCCAAAAGAGGCATGGAAATCCGTCTCTGTAATACTTCCTATCAATAGAACTAATAACAACAAGGGTTGCATAGGCTCTAAATAAAGTTAGTAGCCTAAATGGATAGTACAAAATAAGCTCTAGAAGACCCATGGAAAACGAATCTGTAGTGAATACATTACATGAATTTATGATTGTCCAAATTACTTAGTGGATTGACTAATCAAGCATGGAACCTAATTTTCTATTTGTAGTGAGAACTTACCCAAAGTAAACTAGCGAAAATACTTGACCTACTTTTGTTTCTCTCCACCATGATTGCTAAAATTGATAAAAGGAAATCTTTCTACAAAATATTACTTCCAAAACACTATTGAATATACCATAATATGTCAAAAATTAAAGAAATTATTTTAATATAAAGAATTAGTCGAACCTAAGAAAAAAACTCATAAAATTATAGAAATTATTTTATTTGTTAGAGTTTATTTGCTTCATAAAAAAATATTCATTGTCAAAAATTAAAGAAATTATTTTAATATAAAGAATTCTTCCAACCCAAAAAAACTCCTACAATTTAGCATTTTAATTTAGGTCTTGTGGAACATTACGAAGAGACCTCATGTAAGGGATATTAGTGTTTTCTTACCTACAACAATTAAGTCTTTTAGTTTCTCTATTTTCAAATTTGCAATGCAAGTGTGTTTAATGCAAGTTTGATTACTTTGGATAAATCAATTCAAAACTAGTCTAGATCTAAATTACATATATATATTGGTGTGCTTCAAAGTTCTATGAACTCTGGATTGATATTAAAATACGTGTTATAATTTACATCCATAAATTAGACCCACATTTTTGGTGCAGTTGTCGGGGAAGCACATTTGGAGATAGAATTAGGAAGTTTTCTCAAATTTCACAAGTAAGACTTGGAGGAGTGAAGGTGGTAAGACGAGAGGTAAGAACCTACACATTCATATTAGGTGAGTATTCACAAATTCAAGTCATTTGATTTTTCTTAAAAAAGAAAGACTAAATAAAAAAAAACACAACCATGGAGCAGGATCATCTACATCTGAGAGAATAGAATTCACTACACCAATAGCTAGAAAATCAACTTTAGAGGAACTAGAGGAAAAAAAATGGTCAAGACAAAGGTTAACTCTTGTAGAAAGGTAAACTTTGTTGGCTTGTGAAGTAAAAAAAGAAACAAATACAAGTAGAAACATCTTTTGCGGGAAAACAAAAAGAAAGGAAACCAATTGCTCAACCCATCCTTGAACAACTAGAAAAATATGAAGGCAAACAACCTCAAACCTTTTGTGAAACATTAGAAGGAGTATTTGATTGAACTAAAGAAATCTTACTTACAATGTCAGAAATAGAAAGACAAGAACACAAGAGAAGAGAAAGACAAGAACGTGAAAGAGAATTGGATAGAAGAAGAAATGAAGAAAGAGAAAGAAAAGAGAGAGAGGACAGAAAATCACATAGAGGAGAAGCAAGAATAGGAGGAGAAAACGAAGAAGAGGAAGAAGAAGAAACTACATTTGAATTTCCAATTATAGATACACCAACTCTTTTAGGAAATGAAATAAAAATGAGAAACATTCCTCCTTCTGTCCTTCTAAAATTCTTTGTTCTGTCTAATGAAAAACATTCCTCCTCATTTCAATTGCACTCTATAGCCCCAAGTGCTCATTGGCTAGTGATGGTGGAGGTGGAGGTGAGGTTGGAGAGGTAGGAGAATCATGGGAGGAGGCAGAGTGACTGGGTGGAGTGGTTGGAGGGATGGTTGGGTGGAAAGGGGGCAGCTTATTTGAAGACTTGGCCTCCTTCAGTTTAGGTGCAAAACCAAGCGAATTTTCCATACTGTCAAACCATTCGACCCTCCAATCCCAAGGGGAGGACAGAGGAGGAAGGTCCATGGTGGAAGAGTGAGCAGAGGAGGGTTTCATGTTGGGTTTATGTCAGCGGCCACGCCCATGAGTGTTATACCAATCTTCCCCACGCTTCGATTTTCCTCTTTGCCTCGGCATCAGGAGGATGAAGAGGAGAGGGTGGGCAGGAAAAAGAAGAGAAGCCAGAGGGGACTGCAATACAAGGCTGAAGCTCAGAAGCGTAGAATCCAAGAGACGAAAATGAACTGGATAACCCAACGCTGAGAGAAATAGTCGGAGGATCCTTCATGCTTGACGAGACCGTTTGAGGTTCCATCCCATCGCCATTACTTCACCTGTGTGAGAGAGCTGGTGCGGGTACTTGGCCCGATGAATAGCCTGCCAGGAGTTAAGTTCCCTCATTAAGTAGTTGGAGAGGTAAAGAGGGTGGCAAGGCACGTGGGTAAACCGTGCCAGGTGTGCACCATTCAGCCCCTTGTGCGCTATTCTCGCGGTGACACCCCATCCGGGGAGTTAGAGGTAATCAATATTATTTTGCATATAATTGTCCAAATTAATATCATCATACTATATTTCAATGCTTAGTTCATTGTAATAATTATTTCATTAATACTTTAATGATATTATAAAATTGTATTAAATTATGCATTACATGATATTGCAGGGATGAGATGCATCCTTCTAGTGTTTGAAAACAATATTGATGTTGTTGATGTTGATGTTCTTAGTGAGGATCCAGATGCATTGTGCACTACAAGGAGAACACCTTCCAGTGGAGGTTTTTACGAAACCTCCCTGAAAAATGTATCCCTTCTATGTTTATAGCAGAGGATTTTGTTGAGGTTTTTTTACCGGTGCACCTTTAAGGTACATACGCACCAGTGTGAACCTAAAACATAATGCATTAGTGCTTGAATGTTTAAACATACCATCATACGTTATAACAAAAATAACAAGCACTGATCAAAGAACACCAGTGTCACTAAATATTACGACCTGGTGCATATAATTGTTGTCGGGCGCATTGCGGTAGGGTAAATAAAAAAATTGCTAGACCAATTTTCATTGCGACACCTCATCTCATGCTTCCAACCTCTCAAGCAAGCACTGATGGTCACCGGGAGAAAATTTAAGGATGTGATATTTATCCTAAAGTGTATATAGTGAAGCGAATAATGTAGTTAATGTCCATTATAAAGTAGGCAAATCATTCAATTTTTTCATGCCAGAGTATATCCACATTGCAAATAATTGTTTTTGAGTAAATGTAATTTGCGAAATTCTCTAGTTTACACACACACATGCATGCATGCACACACTCAATATATGTGTTGGGAAAATATTCTCACTCTCAATTCTTTTAGTAGTATAATTCCATTTATATACATATTAGACAAATTTATATTTGTGTTGGGCAAATATTCTCATTCTCATTTTTTAACATTTCCCTTTAAGAATGAAGAATGATTACTTTGGTGTAGATTCCATGATTAAGGGGTCACCATTTCAATAAATTTATCGAAAACTTACATCTAGTCTCCTATATTGGATAGGCTCAATAAACCATGAAAGATTACAAGATGGAAGAATAATTTATAGAAACTCTAATTTTTACCACATCGTCAATGGTAACTATATTTGAACAGTCTCAATAATTTGCAATTAATTGATATAACAATTATTAAGGAGTTTCTAAAGTTCACATTAATGTACTTTAAGAGTAAATTTTCTAAGTATATGTCCCCTTCTACAAATCAATTATAATCCACCAAATTGACCCCTAAGCATATTAAACAATAGTTATAAATACCATAATAAATATGAACTAAAACACATGTACAAAATATAAAAAATGAGATATTTTAAAAATACTTGCATATTAATCAAAAGACAAAAGAATAGGTCAATTCTCGCTAGTTCAACTGGTTAAGGTGTGTGTTTCATATGCTAGGTGACTCGAGTTCAATTCCCTTACGATGTGTTTAGTCAGAAGGAGACACCCAAAAAATCTAGCCATGTTAAGGGTTGGTGCGGCCCAGGTCGGGTGAAATCCCTAGGTGATTTTGACGGCTTGGATACCCCTGGGTTGTGATTTCTTAGCCAACAGTTGAAATGTTGGCCTCGCAAGCGACGGGCATGTATAATAAACAAACAAAAAAATACACAAGAATAGCAGGCTAAACATAAATTTTATAAATTTTACATTTTCAATATTAGATTACATATTTATGGGCTTGATCTACTAATATTTATTTGATGTCAATTGATACATAAAAGAAGTAAGGTATTTTATAAAATTGGTCATTGATGAACTCTCTCTCTCTCTCTCTCTCTC